>LZPO01017661.1:0-13352 GCA_001675575.1 Neotoma lepida | reverse complement strand
GACACTTCCCTCACTTGGTGAAAAGGGAGGAAGACTACTAGTCAGAGTTCAGTTTTGAAAGAGGAGGGTGGTTTGTTCCTGTAAAGGCTGTTTAAGTGAAAAAGCTCTATTAGCTATTAACAGTCTCTAGAAAACTTCAGAATGAATGAGAATCAAACTCTCTCTCTCTCTCTCTCTCTCTCTCTCTCTCTCTGTGTGTGTGTGTGTGTGTGTGTGTGTGTGTGTGTGTGTGTGTGTGTGGTGTGTGTAGGAGGTACATATGAATGTGTATATATGCAGCTGGAGGCCAGACACAGACTCCGGTATTGTTCCTCAGGCACATCCATCTTTTCTTCTTGAAATTTCACACTGGCCTCACTTCTCTAGTCCTAAGCTGGTTGTCTAGTAAGCTTCAGGGATCCACTTGTCTTTACCTGCCAAGTCCTAGGATTAAAAATTGTGCAAACACACCCAGTTTTTTAAACATAGGTTCTAAGTATCGAACCCACGTCTTTATGTGTGTAAGACAAGCACTTAGCTGACTAAGCCATCTCCCAAGCCTGGAGATATTTTCTGAATGACGTCAGACTGCTACCTTCAGTGACATCCAGCATGCTGACAAGTGGGTGCTCATCACTGTATTGTCTTTAAACAGGAACTGACCACTGAGTAAGGGCTGTGGATCTTTCAGGAAACATTCGCCTCACCAAATACCCCTTTCCCTGCCTGAAGCCCAAGAAGTTTCTAAACTCCCTTCTAGCGCAGCCTCCATCACACTCCTCCCCTANCCATTAAAATGCCACAACAGACCAAAAAACAGCCTCTCTATGTTTCACAGAGAGCAAAAATACACCCCCTAAAGCTAGGAAAGTGGAACGTGGTGAAAGCAAAATATATCTTGACTCAACCTGACCTCTTACAAACTGGTGCAAAGTTAACCAATGGCCTCATAATAGCAACAGATAACGAACAATAGAGCTGTGTCTGTCTCTTATACACATCTAGATGTGTATAAGAGACAGGAGCTGAGCCGAGCTGAGCTGAGCTGAAGTATATATTCTTATCCTCCTAGGCTTTGGAATTATCTCCCACATTGTAACATACTACTCAGGTAAAAAAGAACCATTCGGATATATAGTATGAGCTATAATGTCTATTGGCTTCCTTGGCTTCATCGTATGAGCTCACCATTTATTTACAGCAGGTTTAGATGTAGACACACGAGCTTACTTTACATCTGCTACTATAATTATTGCAATCCCAACAGGAGTAAAAGTATTTAGCTGACTAGCCACACTTCATGGAGGTAATATTAAATGATTTCCAAGTACACTATGAACTTTAGGTTTTAGTTTTCTCTTTACAGTAGGAGGATTAACNGGAATCGTCCTATCAAATTCTTCCCTTGACATTGTACTCCATGATACATACTATGTTGTAGCTCACGTCCACTAAGTCCTATCAATAGGAGCTGTATTTGCCATCATAGCTGGATTTGTTCACTGATTCCCCTATTTACAGGCTGTACTATCAATGATGTATGAGCTAAAGCCCACTTCGCTATTATATTTGTAGGACTCAACCTCACATTCTTCCCTCAACACTTTCTAGGCCTCTCAGGAACACCACTACGCTATTCTGACTATCCAGATGCCTATACCACATAAAACACAATCACTTCAATAGGATCCTTCATTTCTCTAACTGCTGTACTCGTAATAATCTTTATAATATGAGAAGCCTTTGCTTCCAAATGCGAAGTATTATCTGTAGAACTCTCATCAACAAACTTAGAATGACTTCATGGCTGTCCTCCACCTTATCACACATTTGAAGAACCTACTTGCATTAAAGTGAAATAAGAAAGAAAAGATTCGAACCCCCTAAAACTGGTTTCAAGCCAATCTCATAGCCTCTATGTCTTTCTCGATGAGATATTAGTAAATTAATTACACAACTTTGTCAAAGTTAAATTATAGAGTAATATCTATATATCTTATATGGCTTATCCTTTTCAATTAGGCTTACAAGATGCTACATCACCTATTATAGAAGAACTAACAAACTTTCATGATCACACTTTAATAATTGTATTCCTAATTAGCTCCTTAGTACTATATATCATTTCACTTATATTAACAANAAAATTAACTCACACAAGTACAATAGACGCTCAAGAAGTTGAAACAATTTGAACTATTCTTCCAGCTGTAATCTTAATCCTCATTGCCCTCTCATCCCTCCGAATTCTATACATAATAGACAAAATTAATAATCCAGCCTTAACAGTAAATAGTATAGGACATCAATGATACTGAAGTTAAGAGTATACAGACTATGAAGACTTATTCTTTGACTCATATATAATCCCTACAAGTAACCTAAAACCAGGTGAACTTCAATTACTAGAAGTAGATAACTGATTTGTGCTCCCTATAGAACTTCCCATTCGAATATTAATCTCATCAGAAGATGTTCTACACTCATGAGCTGTATCCTCTCTTGGTTTAAAAACTGATGCCATCCCCAGTCATCTAAACCAAGCTACCATTTCATCTAATCGACCAGGCCTTTTTTATGGACAATGTTCTGAAGTCTGCGACTCTAACCACAGCTTTATACCTGTTGTTCTTGAAATAGTACCACTAAAACACTTTGAAAACTGATCTGCATCAATAATTTAATTACACTATGAAGCTTAGAGCATTAACATTTTAAGTTAAAGTTAGATAATATTTTTCCATAGTTATATGCCACAACTAGATACATCCACATGATTTATTACCATTCTATCCTCCACAATTACCTTATTTATTTTAATACAACTAAAAATCTCAACACAAAACTTTCCATCTATTCCTTCAATCAAAACTACAGAACTAGTAAAAATCAACACTTCATGAGAATCAAAATGAACGAAAATCTATTCGCCTCTTTTATTACCCCTACAATAATAGGTCTCCCAATTGTTATTGCTATATTACCATCAATTTTACTAATTTCCTCAAAACGTCTAGTTACAAATCATTACTACTCTTTTCTCCAATGACTAAAGTCATTGTCAAACAAATAATACTCATCCACTCTCCAAAAGGACATACATGATCACTAATACTAGTCTCCCTAATAATATTTATTGGATTAATAATAATTAATAATATTAAAATCTCCTAGGACTATTACCACACACATATACCCCAACAACCCAACTCTCAATAAACCTTGACATAGCCATTCCGCTATGAGCAGGAGCCGTAATCCTAGGCTTTCATCACAAACTAAAAGCCTCACTAGCACACTTTCTCCACAAGGAACACCAATTTCTCTAATTCCTATACTCATTATCATAGAAACTATTAGCTTATTCAACCAATGGCCCTTGCAGTCCAGCTTACAGCCAATATTACAGCTTGCCACCTACTAATTCATCTTATTGGAGTAGCAACATTAGTACTAATAAGTATTAGCCTACCTACGGCTACAACTACATTTATTATTCTAGCCCTACTTACTATTCTAGAATTCGCCATAGCCCTAATTCAAGCCTATGTTTTCACCCTACTAGTTAGCCTATATCTACATGACAACACAGAATGACCCACCAAACACGTGCTTATCACGTAGTTAATCCTGGCCCATGACCTCTCACAGGAGCATTTTCTGCCCTACTACTCTCCTCCAGCTTAGTGATATGATTTCACTATAACTCATAGATCCAACTATCTACAGCATTCCCAACAAATATTCTTACCATATATCAATGATGACGTGACATTGTACGAGAAAGCACATACCAAGGACACCACACTCCTATTGTCCAAAAAGGATTANGTTATGAAATAATTCTATTTATTGTACCAGAAATTTTCTTCTTCGCAGGATTCTTCTGAGCTTTCTACCACTCTAGCCTAGTTCCCACACACAACCTAGGTGGATGCTGACCACCCACAGGAATTATCCCCATTAAATCCACTCGAAGTACCTTTACTAAATACATCAGTACTTCTAGCATCTGGAGTATCCATCACATGAGCTCATCATAGCTTAATAGAAGGAAAACTCAATAACATAAATCAAGCGTTACTCATTACAATCATACTAGGAATTTATTTCACAGCCCTACAAGCTTCAGAAACATCCTTATCAATTTCAGATGGAATTTACGGATCTACATTCTTTATAGCAACTGGATTCCATGGATTACATGTAATTATTGGAGCTACATTCCTCACAGTATGCCTTCTATGACAATTAAAATATCACTTTATATCTAAACACCATTTTGGCTTTGAAGAAGGAGAATGATACTGACACTTTGTAGATGTAGTCTGACTATTCCTATACATATCTATCTATTGATGAGGATCTTACTTTCTTAGTATAATTAGTACAACTGACTTCCAATTANTTAGATCTAGAACACAACCTAGAAGAAAGNAATAAATATACTCCTAGTTATATTAGTCAATGTTATCTTTTTTCCTTATTTCAATTGCCTTTTGATTATCTCAACTCAGTATCTACACAGAAAAAGCAAACCCTTATGAGTGTGGACTTGACCCAATAAACTCAACCTGCCTTCCATTCTCTATAAAATTTTTCCTAGTAGCAATTACCTTCCTCTTATTTGACCTAGAAATCACACTTTTACTTCCAATTCTATGAACCATCCAAATCTCAAATATTAATACAATAGCATTAACAGCCTTCATCTTAGTATCTATTCTAGCCCTAGGATTAGCTTACAAATGATTACAAAAAGGTTTAGAATGAACTAAATAAAACTGGTAATTAATTTAACTAAAACAAATGATTTTGACTTATTAGATTATGACATAAATCATAATTACCAAAAATGACATCTGTAGCTCTCAATATTACATTAGCGTTCATTTTCTCTCTTCTAGGAACATTGATACTTCAATCTCACCTAATATCTACACTCCTATGTCTAGAAGGAATGATACTTGCACTATTCATCATAACCACAATCACATCCCTTAACTCTCACTCAATAATAATATATTCAATTCCCATCGTAATCCTAGTCTTCGCAGCATGTGAAGCAGCTGTCAGACTAGCTCTACTAGTCAAAGTATTAAATTCATACGGCACAGACTATGTACAAAACCTTAACCTACTACAATGTTAAAAATCATTCTCCCTTCTATCATACTTCTGCCCCTAACCTGACTCTCCAATAATAAAAACTTATGAATTAATGTAACCTCCTATAGTTTTATAATCAGCTTACTCTCCATAACTTTCCTATGACAAAATGACATAAATAACCTAAACTTCTCACTACTATTTTCCAGTGACTTATTATCTTCCCCCCAATCATCCTAACAGGACTTTTACCACTAATACTTCTAGCAAGCCAAAAATCACATCAAAAAAGAAACAGAACTAAACAAAAAAACTTGTATTTCTATACTAGTATCCCTACACATTCTGCTGATCATAACATTTTCTGCAAATGAATTAATTATATTTTATATCCTATTCAAAGCCACTCTAATCCCAACCCTTATTATTATTACCCGACGAGGTAACCAAACAGAACGACTAAACGCCGGACTTTACTTCCTATTCTATATCCTAATTGGATCTATTCCGCTACTCATTGCTCTCATTCACATCCAAAACTTAACAGGAAAATTAAATTTTCTTCTTTTTCCCTTAATTCTGTTTCACTTAAACACACATGATCCAATAACATTCTATGATTAGCATGAATAATAGCATTTCTAATTAAAATACCATTATCCGGAGTTCACCTATGACTTCCTAAAGCACATGTAGAAGCTCCAGTCTCTGGATCCATAATCCTAGCAGCCATTCTCCTAGAACTAGGAGGCTATAGCATAATATGAATTATATTTTAGGACCAATACTATGTAAATATAGTTTATAAAAACACTAGACTGTTAATCTAGAAATAGGAAATAAAACCCCTTATTTACCAAGAAAGATTGCAAGAACTGCTAATTCATGCCCTCATGCATAAACACATGGCTTTCTTACTTTTATAGGATAATAGTAATCCGTTGGTCTTAGGAACCAAAAGCTTGGTGCAACTCCAAATGAAAGTAATAAACACTATCACATCCTCTATCTTCCTAATTTTCCTCATACTTATATTCCCCATTCTAATATCCTTTACTAACTTTATCAAAACAATTAACTGCCCTAATTATGTAACATCAATCAAATACACCTTCATCCTTAGCTTAATCCCATTAGCTGCTTTCTTCTCCTCTAACACAGGACTTTTAATTACCAACTGACATTGACTTACTATCAACACTTTAAAACTATCAATCAGCCTCAAATTCAATTTATCTTCTTACCCGTAGCCCTATTTGTAACTTGATCTATCATAGAATTTTCTTCATGATATATACATTCAGATCCTCACTTAAATCGTTTCATGAAATACCTACTCATATTCCTCATTACCATAATTATTCTAACTTCCACTAATAACCTATTTCAACTTTCCATTGGCTGAGAAGGAGTTGGTATTATGTCTTTTCTTCTCATTGGCTAATGATACAGCCAAGCTGACGCCAACACTGCAGCCCTCCAAGCAATTCTTTACAACCATATTGGAAATATTGGATTTATCCTAGTGATCGCCTGATTCTGCCTACACTCCAACTCATGAGAACTTCAACAAATCTTCCTAATAAACAACTCAAACATAATCCCTCTCCTAGGACTTTTAATTGCAGTCACAGGAAAACCAGCACAATTCGGACTACATCCCTGACTATCCTCAGCTGTAGAAAGATCTACTCCAGTTTCAGCCCTCCTACACTCTAGTACCATAGTTGTAGCAGGAATTTTTCTAATAGTTCGATTCCATCCCCTAACCTCAAACAGCCTAATCATAACAACTATACTATGTCTAGGCTCAATTACAACATTATTTACAGCTATCTGTGCACTAACACAAAATGATATCAAAAAAATTGTAGCTTTCTCTACATTAAGCCAACTTGGTTTAAAAATAGTTACCCTAAGTATTAACCAACCATACTTAGCCTTCCTACATATTTGCACTCATGAATTCTTTAAAGCAATACTCTTCATATGCTCAGGATCAATTATTCATAGCCTAAATGACGAACAAGACATCCAAAAAATAGGAAACCTAATAAAACCACTTCCATTCACAACATCATGTCTAATTATTGGTAGCCTAGCCCTTACTGGAATACCCTTTCTTACAGGTTTTTATTCAAAAGGCTTAATCATCGAAGCTGCAAACACGTGCTATATCAATGCCTGAGTCCTACTAATTACACTAATTGCCACCTCTATAACAGCTGTATATAGCATATGAATCATCTACTTTGTCTCCATAACTAAACCTCGATTCCCNCCCATTATCATTATTAACGAAAATAACCCAAAACTAACAAATCCAATCAAACGCCTAGCATTAGGAAGCATCCTAGCAGGATTCTTTATTTTACATAACATTCCACCAACTACAGTTCAAGTAATGACTATAGCATGATATCTAAAAACCACAGCCATAATTATCACAATCATAGGATTTGCCATTGCATTAGAACTTAACAATTTAACTTCTAACTTAACATTAAAAAAACCTTCACAAGCCTTACTTTTCTCAACATCCTTAGGCTGTTTTCCACTTATTATACACCAATTAATCCCAGCCAAGACTTTAACAATAAGCTTCAACACAATCCTAAACCTCCTAGACCTAATATGAATAGAAAAACTAATCCCTAAGACCACCTCAACTACACACATATTTATTTCCAAAACTATAAGTAATCAAAAAGGATTAATTAAATTATATTTCATATCCTTTTTAATTACATTACTATCAATTCCAATCCTGCTAATTAACTAATTACCCCGAGTAATCTCAATAATAATAAACACCCCCATTAATAAAGTCCACCCTGCCAGGCGGTGGTGGCGCACGCCTTTGATCCCAGCACTTGGGAGGCAGAGGCAGGTGGATCTCTGTGAGTTTGAGGCCAGCCTGGGCTACAGAGTGAGTTCCAGGAAAGGCGCCAAAGCTACACAGAGAAACCCTATCTCGAAAAACAAAATAAATAAATAAATAAATAAATAAATAAATAAATAAATAAATAAATGAAAAGAATAAAGTCCACCCTGATACTACCATAAGTCATGCAGAACAACTATATAAAGCCACTGGCTACCCCTGCACCCCCTCACCTATTAACCCCAACTCATCACTATCATAAACTACTCAACCACCCATACTATTAAATTCTAACACCATTTCTACCCCATCATAATAACTCGTTACATACATTACACTAAGCACTATAAAAACACTCATAACCCAAATCCCAAAAACTAATCAACTTGATACTCAATCTCAGGATATTCTTCAGCAGATAGAGCAGTTGTATACCCAAAAACAACTAACATACCCCCTAAATAAATTAAAAACACCATTAAACCTAAAAAAGAACCACCAAACCCTAAAATAGCCAAACAACCCGAACACCCACTAATAATTAAACACAAACCCCCATAAATAGGAGAAGGCTTCAAAGAAGCACCCAAACATCCTATTGCAACTAATGAACTTAAAATATAAATATATTCTGTCATAATTTCTACATAGATTTTTAACTATGACTAATGACATGAAAAATCATCCTTGTTATTCAACTATAGAAACACTTAATGACAAATATCCAAGAAAACCACCCGCTGAGCTGAGCTGAGCTGAGCTGAGCTGAGCTGAGCTGAGCTGAGCTGAGCTGAGCTGAGCTGCGCTTGTTGGTCACTCATATTCCTTTCTCTTAAAATATGTAATGTACCTGGAATGCACAGACCAGAAACTTCTAAGTTTCACCTCTTGGGTGACATCTCATGTTCCCAGAAGCACTCAGTCCCCTCTCAGATTCAAAACTTCTTTCTAGGCATTAGGAGGTAGCAGCTCTGAGGAGATGCCAACACCAGTAACAATCTGATTCACTTTGCACTCATAGTCAGGTGGCCTCCCTGTTTGCTTCTCTGTGGCTGTGATAAAACACTGTCCAAAAGCAGCTCAGGGGAGGAGAGTGTTTATTTAGCTTACAGCTTGCAGTCCANCATTGAGGAAAACCAAGGCAGGAATGCATGGANGGAAGTTGGAGATAGGAACTGGAACAGAGATCATGGAGGGGTGCTGCTTACTGGCTTGCTCCTCATGGCTTGCTTAGTCTGCCTTCTTATAGAACCCAGGACCACCTGACAAAGGGTGGCATCACTCATAGTGGGTTGGACCCTCCTCTGTCAATAATTTCAATTAAGGATATGCCCACGGGCCAATCAGATGGAAACAATTCCCCAACGGAGGCTCCCTCTTCCCAGGTGACTCTTGTTCACCTCAAGGTGACAGAAACTAACNGTCTCTGATGGAGAAGATGAAAGAAAACCCAACAGAATTGTATGTGGTGTCACCGCACTTACACTATCAAGAATCCAGGGTGTGTGACTAAGATGACTGTTTGTAGTTGTCACTTCTATTACCTACCACTCCTTCTAAGAAGTTCCTAACTTTGGGAATCATTGCTCTCTCATAACAAGCCCACCCCCTTGTTAAATGGCAAGCCTGTGAGTTGTGTAAGAAAACTGCCTTTAAGGCTTCTAGGAATGAGGAAGGAGCTCACTAGCACTGGACATGCAGGTGACAGCCATTTGCCGTTAGGAGAGAGGCAGCTGGGGCCATTCAGAAAACACTTCAGGAAAATCAGGGGAGAATCAGACAATGATGGGGATAGGAGGGAAGTTAGAGGNAAANAGGGCTCTGGTACTGCCATTGGGCTCACTGGTCCAGCCTTGACTGAAGGCTGACCTCGCCNCTCTGACTTTCTTAGCGGTTGATGGTGAAAGAGTTATTTGTGAAGGCANTATAGACCCCATCTTAGGGTAGGGCCACTGTCTTATAACTCCTGCTGNACTCAGTTCCAGGAAGGACCTCANGAATGTGCCATGACAACTCAGATACAGGACAGTATGCTCCTGCAGACATCCTGTCTGAGATTTATGGCCCTTGAAGATATCTAGATANTCCTNCTGAGCAGNCCAGATAATCCTGCTCAGCAAGTTGTGGTTCCCCGCCAAAAAGTCTAACCCAATGGTTTCAAACGTGGGTTCACACCCAAAGTCTGGACCAATAGTTTCAAAAAATTACCTTGCCCCATATCCCTTCTACCCAGTCCCAAATTGCCAATTCCCAGCTTGCNGTTTTTCCCTATAAAAACTCTCTGCACTTGGGTTTGTGGCCGCCANCATATTTTCTTCCATCTGCCGAGCGGTGGCCCAGGTTAAACCTGACAATAAAAGGACCCTTATGTGCTTGCACTAGAAACCAGCTCCTTGGTGGTCTCTGGGGGTTTCATGAAGCAGGTACACTGTATGGTGCGTTGGCCGAGAACCCCCATGACCCCATGGGACTCCGGACCAGAAGGTTCCTGACTAGCCAGTAAGTGTGTCTCTAAGTGTCTGTCTGTCTGTGTTCAGTTTTGTCTCTATGGCATGCCTAGGTCAGTGATCTGAAGCCGGTGGTTGAATCTGACAGGATCTCGCTTTGGCGGAGGCACCTGTAAGGTGACCTGGAGGAGTCGGGAGACGACCGACCCCTCATCAGGATGCAGGGGCCTCAGGGGACCCCTGTCAGAGGACTCCCATGAGGGGTCTGTCTATTTGGACACCCGTGAGGGGTTCCTCTGTTTAGACTCCCATGAGGGGTCCATCCNTTTTGTGAGAACCCCACATCTCTACTATAGACGACATGGGTCGCTCCCATGAACCAGCACGAGGCTGGCATCTTCTTGGTTTTGTCTCTGCGCACCAGGAGAGCTGTTTTGTTGTCTTGTGTGTTGTAAAAAGTTGTTTGCCTTTCTCTTGAAATCTTTCTGTTGGAATGTCCTACCTATATGAATGTGTAAATGTGTGCGAGATGTGGCCACATGTATGTGTGTTTTATGCCTGGGCTTGTGTGTGCATTGTGACTCCTGGGCCAGATGGCCAGCGGAAGGGACGGAGGTCACTTTAGTTAAACTGGTACAGACTAACAGTACTCCCCCATTGCTCCCTTGCTCTCTGACTGGAGCCTGGGCAGCAGGCAGGAAATACCCTGCAACGAGTCTGGTGGGCAGCAGCAGCACTGCCCAGGGACTACTGCAGGGTGGGCTACTCTGGGTCACCGCTAAGTAGTCTAGGCGGGCTACGAGCACCGCAGCCGGACGCGTGGCAGGTTCATATCCAGGCGCCTGCTCGCTCAGGGAGCCATGGGCTGGAGGCTTTGCAGCACTGCACCGATGGTGGCCAGATTGGCCCAGAGGCTGCCATGAAGACTAGGCATGGCTGGGCGCCAGGGCGGGCCGTTGACACTGCAGGGCCTGGACACTACAGGTTTGGGTGGGGCCCTGCGCAGGGAGCTGTGAGGGAGCAAGTGGGGCCTCGCACAGCTCAGAGCGCGCCTGAGCCGGGTGGGGGCTGATGGAGAACTGCCCCTCCAGGGTCACAGCCAAGGAGTGGCCTACAGGTNCGGGGGCCCAGCCAGAGCATGGAGTCACTTTCAGTCTGCTCTCTCNTGTACTTAAAAATCTGAGGTTAACAACAATCTTTTGTCCACATGCTACGAGCTTTCCCTTCCCCTTCTTTTCCCAGGCTGATGAGTGGGGCTCCCAAGACCTGCCCTGGGGCTAAACCTGACAGAAGTTTAGCTCCAAGAGTGGAATATAATTTCACTGCCTTGGTTGCTAAACTGCCACAGCTATTCTATAGCCAGGGCTGCCCTGATCACTCAGATACAACAGTTTCTTGTCTGTGGTACAGTGGTAATGCAAATTTATTTAGAGTTATTCTTGTTATGGTATATGCATGTATTTCTGTTCTTGTTTAAAATATTGTAACTTTACAATATATTCTAGACTACTGAGGGGAATCACAAAAAAGATTTTGGTAAGAGTTTCTATGTTTCTATGTAACAAGAAAAGAAAAAGAAAAAGTGGAATTTGTCTGAAGTAAATGTCTGAGGGATCAAAGGAACGGAATGTTCTACAACATGGAAAGTTGTAGAAAGTCAGAGGGGATGGGATGTAAACTATGTTTGTTATGGTTTCTTATACCTGCAAATACTAAAGTTAAAAGTTAATTCTGGTTGGTTTTCATTTTAAAATTAGCTGATGATTCTGCAAACTGTCTATGTTAAAAATGGAGAGATATATGTGTGTGTGTGGACATGTATGTGACTTGGATTTAACTATCTGTATAAGTGTAAGCTAGCTTTAACTGTACAACTTGAGTCCAACTGTGTGTATGTGTGCAAGCAATTATTGTTTAGAAAAACATGTTTTAAACAACAACCACATGGCTCTCGTCCATCTTGGCTGGTGACCTCAGGGGCAGCCACTTGGCTGGCAGCCATCTTTTACTAAGGTTATAAAGATCTATTGATATTAACAAAAGCTAAAGAGGTTTACACTTAAGTACTTATGTCTTTATCAAGTGTTCAACAGCAAGCTTCTAGAGAATTTAAATTTAAATAGATGAGTACATGTGTTTAATAAATAAAGTATTTGATAAATATTAAAGCTGCACCTCAGTGCTTTTGTACACAAGAATTTAACTTGCTCTGGCAGCTGAATTTTGTAATTTAAGAGTCATCCAGGTGTTAGTCACCAAAAGCACCAGCCACAATGAAATGGAGCAGGCTGGAATCTAGAAGGCAGGCGCTGAGCAGAGCTGAGCTGAGCTGAGCTGAGCTGAGCTGAGCTGAGCTGAGCTGAGCTGAGCTGAGCTGAGCTGAGCTGATGGAGAGATGGAGAGATGGCTCAGCAAATAACAGCTCTGGCTGCTCTTCCAGAGGTGCGTTGTTCCAATCTCNGCACTCATGTGGAACGGCTGTGCAACTTCAGTTNCAAAGAATCCAATGCCCTTTTCTGGCCTCCAAAGGCACTGCATGCACAAGATGTACCGACACACACACAGGCGAAACAGTCAAACACATAATATTTAAATTAAAATGAAAACAATTTTACAAACAAGAAGATAAATATGTGTGGAGGCAGAATTGGTGATGTGGAGGCAGGAGGGTCTGGGGTTAAAGCCCAGATCTTTCAGGCTGAATAGTCCCCATAAACTTGAAGTCAGTAAGTCTTGTTTCATCTCCCAAGAATGCATACCAGTTAAAATTCTTTACATTCTTTTCCCTTGCCTATTATGCCTGGAAAAATACTTGAAACCACAATGCAGGATGGAGAAATTATTTTTGTGCGTCAATATGCCAGTATTTTCGCTGGAAGGAAGGGGAGATGGTTTTCATAGATCCTCAACTTATGGTGATTTGACATTTTCAC
>LZPO01017660.1:16299-55061 GCA_001675575.1 Neotoma lepida | reverse complement strand
TTCATCAACTTTGAAGTTGCCAAGAGTGAGGACAGGAAGCTTGATGACAGGGGCAGGGGTGAACACACAAATGACACCTGCTTATTAAGTTTTCAAGGAAGGAGGGACAGAGGGCATAGTCTGATGCCATGCATACAGAGAAGCTAAGGACTTTGAAGAAAATAAATGACACATAGTGCCAGTAGGGGGCAGCACATTGTACTGAGATCCTTGGATGTAAGAGNAACTAAATCTTGCTATTGATAAACTACAAAGTCACCAGGTTTAGATCAAGGAACTCAGGTAGGGCATGGAGGTGTGGCTCAGTGGCACCTCTGCTTGTGTGAATAAGGTCCTGGCTCAGACCCCATTACCAGTAAGGGATGGAGGACTTGAAGCAGGGTGNTTACACATATTTTTCAAGAGGATTTTATTTGATTCTTGAGAAAAAAAAAAGCAATATAGACTTTTGCCATTCATGACAAGTTCAGTAGAGATGGAGGTATTCTTTACAGCAAGATATTAATGCCACTCTCTTCTCTTCTCCTTTTGGACAAGCTCTCACTGTGTATCTAGTCTGACCTGAAACCAGGATCCTCTTACAACAGACTCCCGAGTGCAGAGAACATAGGCATGTGCCACTGTGTCCAGCAACTTTAGTTTTTATTGTTTTAAATATATATAACACATCAAGTATCCAGTATTCAGGAGGCTGAGGTAGGAGGACCTCAAGTTTCAGGCTAGTTTGGGCTGTATAGTGAGGCCCTATGTCAAATCACATATGAGATGTGTGTATATGGTATGTGTTACCATTTAAAACACATTGCCTATAGTATCTTGTGGCATCAATTGCATTCATAACGCCATCAACTATTGTCACTACCTCTCAAACGTTTTAATNACCCCAAACAGACACCTGATATCTATTAAACAATAATTCCTCATTCCCCACCTTCTCACTCCTAGGTAATTTCTGCTTTCTTTCTGTAAGTTGGTATATGGACATCCTTTATACAAGTGGAATTATATAATGCATTCTATTTGTATTTGATTTATTTCACTTAGCATATTTTAGGATACACCCATTACATATTAGTATATCAATTTTTCCAATGCTAAGTAATATTTCATTGCATATTATATATGCATCATATTGAAAATGCATTCACCTGTTGATTGACATGTGTTGTTTCTACCTTGTGGCCATGTGAATAATGGTAAGATGAATTTTGATTTATAACCAACCATTTCAGTCTCTGTTTTCATTNTTTTCTTGTGTTATTACACTTTNTAAAATGCAGACCAAGCNAAANGGCCCAAGTTAGGAAGCCAAATATTCAGACCAACNTAATGCCTAATNCCAAAACTCAACCCACCAAACACCTGCCCAAGAAGGNAGAACTTGTGTGTGCCAGGTGCTATTGCTTGTTACTCAACATGTGTGTTCATTTCTCTGGTCATTTTGCATTTATTTTCTTCCTTGAAGCATACTAGGTCCACAAGTGTTTGCATGAAAATCCTGCCAGAAATTAACCGAATCAACCAGTCGCTAGTAGAGAAATGGACAGCAGCAAAAAGAAAGAATGAAGAGGCCAAAAGGTGACCCAGCTTGATGACTTATAGCCACTTCCATGTTTCTCAAATGCTGATCACATTGTCATAGCTGTAAGAAAGAAGGTTTGGCTTGATTGTGACAGAATTTACATTTTAGATGGGATTCTCTTTCACTACCTCTTGGTTGGATCAGTCATTGATGTTCATAGCAATTAATATTTTATTTAATATTCTTAANGGCTACAGGGAGAGTGTATACCCCACGTATCTTTCTATGTAAGGCAGATGTAGGAATGAATCTTAACAGTAAGTTGTATTGTTTTCAGATCCTCATAGTTGCCGCACTAGCATTTCAGGATTTAGGTCTTCAGGGTGATGGGTTTTATTCAAATGCCTGGAAAAGCAACTATAATGAGTTTTGGTCGGACTCAGTAGTAATAACCACAAGTAGTATACTCATAATCTGGATATTAATAANGAATCTAGAGCTTTATTATTTATTCAGACATAAAATAAAGAAGGCTCTAGGTATATCTAACCTGAAACCCACAGGCCACATGAATCCTGGTTTAGCTATAAATACTACCCAACAGATTTGTATATGATAGTGATTCTCAATCTTCCTAACGCTGCAAACTTTAATACAGTTCCTCATGTTATGGTGACCCCCCCAACCATAAAATTATTTACTTTGCTATATCATAACTGTAATTTTGATAGTTATGAATCATAATGTAGATATCTGATATTTCCTATGGTTTTAGGTGACCCCCATGAAAGGGTTATTCAATTCCAGAGAGATCAGGACTCACAAGTTGAGAACCATGTATATAACAATGTTACCTCACAATGTCAGAATATTGGACACTNCCTGGTTGTGACTTAGCCTTTGTTATTATCTTTACAGAGAAATCAAGATGATNTTTTCATCTTCTGCTTGTTTGACTGCAAGCTTTTTGAAGAAAAGGTAAGACATCAATGGGAATTGCCTTTATTTAAAATACTGGGGGGTATGGTATGGTACTTAAAATGAAAATTATAGAAGCAGGTTGAGTGTGAATTTTGTCAACACACAAAGTGCAACATAAACAATTCTTTCGTTTTGTAAACTACCTCCTCCATATTCTTTCCTCTGTGGTCTTGTTGGAGGGAATGGTGTTTTATTCTGGCTATTTATATCTACAGCTGATCAGCTCTGCCTGACATTGCTTTATTACTTACAGACTAGGAGTTCATATTACAGTTCTTGCTGAGTGGGATCAATAAAGAAAGAAGATCCTGTTTGTTTGTTTTTTTCACATATNGCTTTAGAGGGAAATCTAATTTCTCTCTTATTTGGTTTAACAATANGTCTGATTCTGAGAATTGGTTAGGTAATCTGATTTGGATTTTTAAGACAGACTTAGTAGCCCATGTAGTACTCATGTAGTCCAGCTGACCTTGATCTTGTTGTGTAGGTGAGGAGGACCCTGAACATCTGATCCCCCTGCCTCCAGCTCCCAAGTGCTGACATTACCTAATAGTTTAAATAATTCTTTTACTGTTCAGTACTCGGGCTTTCTAGCTCTCATTCCCGTGAATCNGACAAGATGACACCTGAGTGTATAAAGAAGGAGTTTGGAGAAATGCGATGTCAAGGGTCTTAGACTCTTCTCTGTCTCCTCTGGAGACTGAACACTGTTGTTCTGTTGCTGCTGTTTAATTTGGTCTGATACTTCTTCGTGTAGATAAGTCTTGTGCTTCTCTTGTGAGCTTGCTTCAAGTTGACTCATGGGTTCAGAAGATGGTAGAGTATATGTTGTGTCAACACCCCCTGGTGACACTGGCTTCACCCTTGCTCATTGATCCTACACACACCTCAGTAATTCCTTGATTCTTTTTTCTTCTTTTGTGTGTTTCTTAATTAGGGTTATTACTGCTGTGTTGAAACAACATGACNAAAANCAACTTGGGGAGGAAAGGGTTTGTTTGGCTTATGCTTCCAAATCACTGTNATTGAAGGAAATCAGGACAGGAACTCAAGCAGGGCAGGAACCTGGAGGCAGGAGCCGATACAGAGGCCACAGAAGAGTGCTGCCTACTGGCTTGCTTCCCCTAGCTTGCTCAGTCTGCTTTCTTTTAGACCATTAGCACAGGGGTGGGCCCACCCACAAAGGACTAGGTCCTCCCCCATCAATCATTAATTAAGAAAATGCTCTACAGGCTTTCCTATAGCCTGATCTTATGAAAGCATTTTCTCAGTTGAAGCCCCCTCATTTCTGATTACTCTAGCTTGGGTTAAGTTGACATTAAACTAGCCTGTGCAGTGTGTGTGTGTGTGTGTGTGGGTGGGTGTGTGTGTGTGTGTGTGTGTGTGTGAGAGATGCTTATGCATATTCAAGTGGAAGCTAGAGAAGGATGTTGGATGTCTTCTATTGCTGTGCAGCTTGTATTTCATTTTACTTTTTAAGAGAAAATCACCACTACCACTAGATGATAAGACCCNGTTGCTGAAGACCACATATCTTGGTTGCATGATAATGAGAAGTCAAGTTGGAACTGAGCTGGAAGATTCCTTCCTGCTGGCTTGTTTTGTAGTCTTAGAAGGGCAATGTAGCCTTCTAAGGAAGAAAAGATAACCAATGATCTTACCCAGCTGTGAACCCTACAAGCTGCAATACCAATCTGCTTTGTAACATATACCCATTTGTGCAGTAGTACACTACTGTTAAGGGCATAACCAGCTGCTCTCTCAGTGGTCTCTTCTATGGATTGGAGACCAACTCCATAGAAGCAAATCCATGTATAGTATTGTAAATCTGGTCAAAAACATATGCTTGGGGAGATCATAGACCCTATGGAGGAACTAAAACTGTTATTCAGCTCAAGTGGAATAGCATCAAACTGCTTTCTGAATATTTATAGTTATATTCAGAAACAAATGCTATTGTCAGCCTTAGCAAAAGAAGATTGGGGTTTTTTTTTGTTTTTGTTTGTTTGTTTTGTTTCAGTGAATAGTGGTAAATGCAGAGACTCATGGCTGCACAAAGTCCTGAGAGTAAGAGATGGATGAATGCTCGGTCTTAAAAAGGACATTCATGCCATTCCCTCTAAAGCTCAAGGAACATTGGACAAAATGGGGCAGAAAAAAATGTCCAAAGNTAAAAAAGGTCTGGGAAATGCCATGTTCTGGACAAGACACAGCCATTAAAACCACAAACTCCAGAGAGCTGTGGATGCCTGAACTGGGTCTAGATGAGAATGGGCCCATCAACACTCAGGCATGAAAGGAGGATAGACTCTGGAAGCTCTATCCATTATTGATGAACTATTTGCTGCTGATTGATTCAGAGACAGTGGGTGTCAGTGTCTTCAGCTGCAAACCCTTGGATGGCTCCATCAGAATAGCTGTAATGAATAGTTGTAACCCTACACTCACTCTGCCATCTCTTTCCCATTTGCTCCTTCCACTTGGGGAGGAGAAGACTCTCTGGGACATGATGTCCCCTTTCTTCTTTATGCTAGCCTCAGACTCCCTTCTGCATAAGGGGGAATCTTCTATACTAATAGTTTAGGAGTTAAGGGCACACCAGCGCAAAATACGCCAAATTGGTATGTTGATTATTTCCAGCTGAAATCACCAAAGGNNTGATATAACAGATTTTTCTNTGGGCTACCAGGTCACAAAAAAACAACACAGAGACTTATTATTAATTATAAAAGATTGGCCTGTAGCTTAGGCTTGTCCCACTAGCTCTTATAACTCAAACTAGCCCATTTATATTAATCTGTTTTGCCTCATGGCTTTTTACCTCTCTTCCATCTTGCACTTCCTATTTCCTCTCTATGTCCTCTGGAGTCTCNCTCATGTGTAGGAGAATGTTTTGTCTGAATCCTGCCAGGCCCCACAGTCCCACAGCCACTTATAAAATAATTACTCAGAGGCTTATATTAATTATAACTGCTTGGCCATTAGCTCAGGCTTATTACTGACTAGCTCTTACACTGAAACTCAGCCCATTTCTATTAATCTATATGTCGTCACGTGTTCCGTGGCTTTACATGCGTCCCATTACATGTTGTTCCTTGGGCAGCTGGCTGGCATCTCCTGACTCAACCTTCCTCTTCCCAGAATTCTCCTTGTCTGCTTATCCCGCCTATACTTCCTGCCTGGCTACTGACCAATCAGCATTTTATTTATCAGCCAATCAGAGCAACACATATTCACAGCATACAGAAAGACATCCCCATCACTCATGCACTTAGATTCCTTCTCCTACTTCCTCTCTCTCTGCCCNGAAGTCCCACCTATACCTCCTACCTAGCTATTGGCTGTTCAGCTTTTTATTACACCAATCACAGAAATACACCATCACACAGTGTACAAATATACCACAACAGCATGATAACTACTGAACAGATTTATCTGGCCTATTTTTTTCTACATGCATCAAGCAACAAAAATTTAAGGGCTGAGAGAAATGTGTCACCTTATATCAAAGTGAGAAAGTAGAATGGTAAATGAAGTTGTAAAAAATACATATGGATACTCACTGGAGTAACCCTTATAGCTACACACACACACACACACACACACACACACACACACACACTCCTCCTATTCACATCCTTAAGGGTTACTGCCTTAGTCTATCCACCCAATTATCTTATCATTCCTTCACAAACATATTGTTCTTTGTCTAAAAAGTATAAAGCATCATGTATTTGTCATTTCANTGGACTTGTCTCTATGTACATGTTATTTTAATAAAACTTGTATGCCTTTCTCTTGATAATCTTCTTTATACTAATTGAGTTCTTAGACCTACCCAAAGAGTCCACAGGGCCAGGAACAAGGCAGAAGTGACCTCTTCCTCTTCTATAATACTGTCTTTTTAAAGAAGAAATATACCATTACCACTTTCTGGGCATTTTAAACTTCTAGACAAAGACTGCAAAGGAAAAAGAATTTTGGAGAGAAATTTAGTTAGAACTTGTATAANTATTCTAAGTCTAATATCAATATTGATACTAATTCAGNAAGCACAAAATATTTATTGATTATTATTTTTTAAGATGTTAGACTTGCTGGATGGTGGTCATGAAATATGAGCAAATCAACCTGCTAACTAGACAGCATCTGGGCAGTATTTCAATGTAGAAAGGGGTGGGGCTGAGAAGAATTGAGTAAATATACAAGGATCCAGAGTAGGTGGAAATAGCAAGGGCAGGGCTTTGACGTAAGAGATTCAGAGGCTCTGACTGACCAAGCTGTGTGTTAATGTTTTCCATTAATGAGTTAATGCATCTTTCAAAAAGTTTCTAAAATGAACTATAAAACCTCTGTGCGGACAAGGCCTCTGGGAACAGTAAAACCACTATTACTGCATCACCCCACCTCTAATGTAACCATGGAAATATAAAGTTAAGTACAAATGGTGGCTAGACATAGTGGTGCATACCTGTAATCCCAGCACTTGGAAGCTGAGGTTGGAAGATCACAAGTTCAGACCAGCCTGGTCAGAGTGTGACTTTGCTTCAAAAATTAATAAATAAATATGGAAATAAATAAACAGAAATGGCTGTATGTGGAGAGGAAGCAATTCCAGTCTGTGGAATTGACTGACTGTCGGAGTTGATGGTTTCTTAGATTTAGTATATAAAATCTTGCTGGGGCTCAGGTTATAATTTTGTGGCAGACTATGATTTACATGTGTAAGNCTCTCGGTTAGAGGCCCTAGGCTTGATTCTAGTATCATAAAATAAAACAAAGTAAAAGGAAATAAAATAAAATCCTGCTAAAATAGCAGTCCATACTTGATATTACTGGCATATAGATAACAAGTGTTGTTTATTCATTTTTAACAAGAACACATCTATACATTTCTGTGTCACTCTGTTATTCTGAAGAGAGGCAAGCTTTAAATAAAGTTAATATTTTGTGCACGGTAAGATTAAAAAACCAAATAATATCATACGGTGTTTTAAAATGTTCTTTTTTCATCTATGTGTTTTTAACATTTGTTGTATTTACAGAGATACTGGAGAAAAGAATTTCATTGATGTGGACTTAAAAATGGCAAGGAATGTCTTCAAGAAGTTAACAGCAGTGAAATGGATTTCTTCCTTGGTAACAGCCACTGTTTATTTGGCTTACTTGAGATATAGCACAATCACACTTCTTTACAGGAGTAATATAGTAGCAGCTTAGTTTTGGTGGGAGGTAGGTGGCAAGGACCTGTGAATGAGGCTGAACAGGGGCGAGTCTCCATTATGAAGGTACTATAGTCCAGACATTGTGATAGGTGGTGGCATTCATTTCTTTTTAAACCATTAAATGCACGATGGATGTAGTCTTTTTGTTTTCAATATGAGGAAAGTAATAACTGAGACATAAAGTTTCTATCTAGCAAGCACATGAAAAGAACAGTGGTTGAGGAAGCAAGATACCCTCCAGTGAGTGGTTTAAAAATACCAGTGTCTGTTTTGAGATGAATCCTGGGTGTATTTCTGATGAATCTCTGCTACTGATTCATTCCTTATCTTCTTTGGATAACATTTTCTTTACCTATGATTTTAATTTTTCTTTAAAGTCTGTGGTTCTGGACTGTGTATAGAGGAAACTACAAATTTAGGTTGTGAGTACAGGAAGCTGCAAATTAACAATAGACAACTATCAGGATGTCTTGGTAGGTCNGGACTGCCACAACATAGTGTAGTATGGGTGTCTTAGAAACAAAAGATATTGGCGTTTTATAGTTTTGGAGGTAGGATATTTGGAAGCTCTAAGATTAATCTGCCAACATAACCAGTATCTGATAAGGGGGAAATCAATAGAAGACTATGTCTTCGTTGTAGTTTCATGTGGTAGAAAGAAAGGGCTAAGGGTTTTACTTATAGGACCACTAACCGCATTGATGAGGACTCTGTTTTTATGACCTAATCATCAATAAAATCCCTTGTCTTAATTATTCACTGCATTGAAGAGTAGGATTTCAACATACGAATTTTGGGGAGACACAGACAATCTGTTGCACAAGAGAAAGGAAGACAGGCTNTATTCACTTGCATTGAAAGCTAGGGACAGGGTTTGTGTACTAACTTAATTTTAAAAAGGTAGAAAAAGGACATCTATGGGCAGAACAAATGGGTTTCTACAGAGATAGACGGAAAACATATCTACCTGTGATGTTCCTTATACAGTTCCTCATTTAGGTGTATGTGGTCTGAGCACTCAATCTCCTTCTTGGGCTTAATTAGTGAAGACACTCAAGGGCTCAAAGGTTCCAGGCCACCCTGAGGTACACAGAAAGACACATTAGTTTTCCAAATAAAATCTGTTTTCCAAAACAAATACAAACCACCACCTCCAAACCTCCAATTAGTCCTACTGTTATTTTTTATATATGTTGTATCTTAAAAGTCTATCCCTGAATGAAATAAGAAGCAATTCAGAGCTATGTTGGCTATGAAAAAAATAGAGACAAAAGTGGATTTTGTAATATGTTTGTGTGTATGTATGTGAGAGTAACAGTCTTCTCTTCCCTTTTCGTTTTTTTTCCTCTTATTGAGACATGGTCTCCGTATCACAGACTGGCCTCCATCTCCTTAGGGTGACCTTGAACTTCTGATCCTTTTACCCTATCTCTGAGTGTTGCACAACCATACCTGGTTTATGTGGTGCTGTATGTCAAAGCCAGGGCTTCATGCACACTAGGCAANCCCTCACCCAAATTGGTTTTGAATTTGTGAGCTCAAGTGATCCCCCATCTCAGCCTTCTGAGTAGTGAACTCTACGTGTGTGCCACTGCGACTAGCTTGCAGAACTGTTTCTGGGGGAGGGAGGTCTTTGCATTAGTTTCAAATCAACTATTTACTGTATATGTCCATTTACATGTGATTTCACTTTGTTTCCTTCATGTACCCTAAAATAAAATGGGCAGATGGCTCAAGTGAGTACTACCTCAAAGGTACATGGAATGTTTAAGGGTTGATGGCGTTTTATCAATAGGCTCCAGAAGGACTTAATGAACTTCCTAATTGGAAGATAGTGTAATGAAACCTGCAGTCATAACTTGTATTCATTCACAGTACTGTGTCTTCTATAACACCAGCCTTGTTCTTTGTCCCCTTTTGACCACAGATAACCACATGTCTTGAGGATAATCTGCTCAGAGCTCTTCCATACAAGTCTTCACATCAAGATGCTCTATTGATTTTTCTTTTGCTCCCGGAATGTCCCATGATGCAGGATCCTAAGAACTGGAAGACCCTGACAGTTGAATTTGCAAAGGCTATTCCTAAAATGAAGAAGGAATCATTAGAATTCTTGAGTAAGTTTTATATCATTTTATAAATATATTCAGTAGAATCACTTTTGAAGTAGAAATTGTAGCAAACATTGGATAGATTTCATCACACCTATTTGAGTACATGGTATGGAAGTTTTGCGAAGATTAACCAAAAACCACCATTCTCATCACACAGAGCAAATGTTAGGATAGGACTTTAGCATTAGACTTTGTTAACTACACAGTGTCCAATCATGGTAAATCATACATTACAATTTTTGCTCATTTTTTGAAAACTTCAAACATTTGATGAAGAGTGATAAAAAGCAGGTTAAACTTATCACTTATTTTATTCAAAATTATGATATTTTCATAATTTTAAGTGAATGTTGATGGCCTGAGGCTTTAAAATACAAAGGTAAATATAAGTGAACTATTAAGGATCCCTGTAGACTCTAATTTTGTGTGTAAAACTCCCTATTATGGTAGTTGGGAAGATGNCTAAGTGGTAAGTGCACATGTTCCAATCCTCAGCACCCGTATGAGAAGCTGGCATGACTGCATGAACCTGTAACCTCAGGGCTGTNAGGAACAGAGAAAAGAGAAGACCTGAGGCTTGCTGGCTACTAGACTAGGTCTAGATTCAGTGAAATAACCTCTCTCAAAGTAATAAGGCATTGAATGATAAATCAAGACACTGGACATCCTGTTCTGCCCTGTGCATTTGCACACAAACCTGCGCATATGTGTGCATATACAACACACACACACACACACACACACGTGCATACTTTTACAACAACCCTCTCTCAGGAACTACCAAGTGTTGCTTAAGGACTACATTAAACCAACTCAAAGTTCCCATCACATTCCCATTGCCAGTGCACAGGCTGGGGGGAACAAACTCCAGTCCAGAACATGGGATGTGCAATGGGCAGTTGCTTCCACTCTTCTGCTGATATAATAGTAATTGACATGTATTTCTTTGATGTATATAAACTTACACATGCAAGAAAATGAAAATGCAAAGCACAATTACAGGATTAAATTATTAAATTGTATATGCATTTTTACTGGTTGAATGAGAAGCATATTTTTTAAAATTAAATATAAAAAATTTTATGTATGTGTACTTTAAGTGAATTTGTGTGCATCAAGTGTGTACCAGAGCTGGTGGAGGCAGGAAGAGAATATTGGATGCCCTGGATGAACTGGAGTTACAGACAGTTGTGAACCATCGTGCGGGTGCTGGGAACCAAACCTGGGTTTGGTTAGCTCTTAACCATGGAAACATCTCTCCAGCTCCAGCATTTGCACTTTTTTCCAAGAGATTTTTCTGGGTGTGGGAGTGAACATCTGTAATTCCAGCACGTGGGAGGTAGAGGAAGAGGACCAGGAGTTCAAGGCCAGCCTTGGCTAGAGAGTAAAGCCTGGGTTACCTAAGAAGTTGTATCAGAAAGTGCATTTCTTTTCCAGATCTGGGAGTCATATTTCAAAAGGCCTGCCTCACTCTTAAATTTTAAAAAAAGGTCCCATGTTCCTACCATAATTTTTGCATGTATATATGTCTGATGCTGGGGACTGAACCCAGCACCTTGCACATGTAAGGCTGACAGTCTACTACCAAGCCATATTCCCAACCCTTCATACTATCATTTTATTTATTTTTAAAGATATTTTAATTGACAAATAGTAATTATACCTATTTGTGGAGTATAGTCTGACATTTTTCATCATCAATTTTTTATGTGCATGGGTGTTTTGTCTGCATGTATGTTTGTGCACCACATTCATGCCTGTGGCCAAGGAAGTCAGAAGACAATGTTGGATCCCCTGGAACTGGAGTTACAGATGGTTGTGAGCTGCCCTGTGGGTGCTGCAAATCAAATTCAGTCATCTATAAGAGCAGCTAGTGCTGAGCCATCTCTTCAGCCCCAGTATGACATTTTTACAGTGTGTACAAATCAAATAAATCAAATCAATGTAATTGACATATTTATCATCTCAAACATTTATTGCTTCTTTATGTTGGGAATATTTGAAATTCTCTCTACTAGCTGTTTTTAAACAATTATTATTAATTGCTTTACAATGTTGAGATGTTGGAAGTCTTTCCAACTGCACACTTGTACCAATTAATTATCCTCCCTCCCTGGTCACTTCCTTCTACCTTTATGAGATCAACATTTTTAGTTTACACTCAAGAAAACATCCCATGTTCCTGGCTTGTTTAGCGAATTCATGGTTCACCCATGTTTCTAAAAATGTCAGAATTTCTTTCCCATTATAATTTTCATGTTTAAATCTTTGACCCATATGGTTTATAGAGGTTAGATTTTATTTTATTTTCTAACAAGTTTTCAATTGTCCCTGCATCTTTGTTAAGTTTTATTTTTAGGATACACAATGTACTAAATGTCTTGTAAACTTGAGCCCATGATCTGCGTGGTATGCATCTAGGTAATATCATTTACTTGTATTAGCTTGGTAATTTATTTTAACTTTTTTGGTTTTGTTATTTTTTGAAATGGAGTCTCTTGTAACCTGGATTGCCATCTTCCTGGCAATGCTTTCTGAGAACTGGGATTTTAATATTTACTAAAGTTATTGTCTGAGAACACCTATTTAAAAGTACCAAAATCCAATGTAATCTCAATAATGTTAAAAGTGAGGTATCTGCTCTTTAAAATAAGTGTACATGCATGTTACAGTTGTTTATGAAATTTGAAAACAAGCATTATTTATTTTTTAGATAAAAGTGTCAACAATGTTGATTGTATATTCATCTGTATAGTTTTAGATTTTTGCAGCTGTTTGGCAAAATTGCTAGTTTGAATGTAATGAAATCAGCACACGATCTTAATGTCAACACCCAAGTGATGAGGCAGGAAGCCTGGCAGAAGTTCAGGGCCAGCCTGGGCTACATAACAATACCTTATCTCAGAAACATCAAATCATATAAAAATAACAAATACAAAGAAAACCATGGCCAACCAACTAGTCTTAAATATGAGCCATTAGCAAGTTTCTTCAAATCCTGATTTTGAGTTCTTTAATGATTTAATGTTTTCAGAATAAAGCTTCCCCCTACATCTGCTGAGTAGTGTGTTGTCTGTGATAATATCCATAGAAGAGCTATTTTGTGGTTATGATGGTAGATATGTCTTAAATAACCCAGCAGAAATGTCGGGATTTAAGGGCTGAGAGGAGGAACATATTTATCATATTTAGTTTTCACATCCTCAGAAAAATGTTGGACATCTTTGGAAGTTTCTTCTCTGAATATACTGGTCCAGATGCTAAAGGAAGCTATCATCACCATCTCTCAACTGCGTAATCCAGTTTCAATCATACAGCATCAAGGTGATCTTAAAGCTCTTTTAGAAGTGATGAAACATGCACATCAGGTAAGGTTTCCTCCAGGGCTTCATTCGTGCTAAGCAAACACTAGTACTAAGCTATAGCCTTCAGCCTTACCTTTTCTTCTGAAACTTAAATTTCTAACCATTTGTCATTAGTTTGTAGAAATCTTGCTAAATTTACCCATTAGTTCTAATCTTTTGTTCCACCTTTGTGTTTCTGTGCATATAATCCTATAACTTAAGAATATGTTTTTACTATATTTTTTGTATGTAGTACAAGTAAGCTGTGGATACAAGCTTACTGAAATTATTGATTCTTGAGCATTATTTCTTCTGGGAACCCTTGTTGTACCCCTTACACCAATAGCTAATCAGAAAACATTTCCTAGATGTGTGGTTACTTTCTGATTATGTACAAGTGGGCAATCCATACCTGCAGACAGCTTCTTGGTTTTGCAAATACATGCTTATTTTTAATTTATATGTATGGATGTTTTGCTTGCATGTATGTTGGTGTACCACTTGTGTGCCAGGATCTGTGGAGGCTGAAGAGGGTGCTGGATCCCACAGAACTGTAGTTATAGATGGTTGTAAGCCAGCATGCGGTGCTGGGAATTGAACTCAGTTCCTTTAGGTCCTCCAGTAGAGCAGCCAGTGCTCTTAACTGCTGAGCTGTCTCTCCAGCCTTCTGCAGACAAACCTTGAACAGAACCTTTATTCTTCTTGGCTTGCTTTTGTATTACCTGTGGTTGCTTTGGTACTGAATGACACCAAATGTCCAGGTTGAATACCTATGGGAAACTATGCAGATCCAAGTACAAAATATTTACTGTCTGTATTTAAGATGGTATTTGCTGATTACTATCTGTATAGTAAGCCATATGTAATACCGAATTTTTTTTTAAGTTTTTGCCTAAGCCAGCAGTAATTTATTCTCAGGGTCATAAATGTCTTGATTTAAAAGCCTGGCAGGAATTTAGCTTGAGGTCAGAGCAAGCAGCCTCTGAGCCTACATCCCAAGAGTTCTTACATCTATCTGCCCTTGAAAGATATAGTTTTAAGAGGCTCTTCTGTCACTGTAGACCTCTTTTAGAGAACTTGTGTCACCTTCTTTGAGGCCTGTCCCTAATGTTTCCTATTGGAAAAGGCTCACCACTGTGTCCCTACCGTGACCTACGCTACCTCCATCATTACTCTGACATGGAATGAAGTCTCCCTCAAGATTAGTTTTTTAATTTTAATTGAATTTATTGAGATCATTGTAAAATACCCACAAGTGCCTTATGTGGATTGTATTTTGGGATGCATGCAATATTTCCTCAAGTATTATAAATATATACATGTGAAATTGAAAAAGCATGAAAGATACACATGTACAAATTGACATACAACAAGCATTTGTAGATATAAGTAAAGGAAAAAAAAATCAACTGTCCTGCAGATGTCCAGAGGGATTAGCACTAGAAAAGACACCATGGATAAACCAGAATTTTTTTAGTGACTGATAGACGCCATGTGGATGGAAAATTCTTGAGTGACAAAATTTGATTTTCTAGTGAAATATGCCGAGTGAAGGTTATTCCATCAAACTCAACTTTCTGTCTAAAACACCCTTACTCCATCACTGAAAATGCATATTCAGATATACATAAAGGTATCACACTTTACATAATTTATTAATAGAAAGTGAAATTCCAGGTCATGTTCTCTTTAAGGCTAACCGTCAACTTCCGGAAAGTACTTTCATCATAAATGAGCTTTCTGCCTTCTTAGACATCAATAGAGAGATATCCATACTGTTCTGCCAGCATTACAATCTGGTAAGTATGACATATTCCCTTGGGAGAATGTTCATGACATACAGCAGGACATGTTAGCAGCTGTGCTATCCCTAGATTAGAAAATGTCCTTAAATTACAATACTAAATTGGCTAAATTGCATAGCCATTGAAAACTATCTTGCTCACAAAATAAATGTGTTTTCTTATAAATGTGCCTCTAAGGGCTAGATATGTAGTTCAGTTGATAGAATGCCTACTTAGCATGAATGCAGGCCTGAGTTCTTGATCCCCGTTATTGCATAAACCAGGTATGGCAGTGTATGTCTGTAATCTCTACACTTCGGTAGAGAAACAAGGATCAGAAGTGCAAGGTCAGAACTGGAGAGATGGCTCACTGGTTAAGAGAACTGGATGCTCTTCCAGAGGACCTGGGTTCTGTTCCCAGCACCCATAAGGTGGCTTGCAACTGTCTGCAACTCCAGTTCAAGGAAATAGATGCCCTCTTCTGGCATCTTTGGACACTGCAGAGACTGCACACATTTGGGGTACAGACACACATGTGATAATGAAACACCCATACCCTTAAAATAATAAAATAATTTGAATTTTTAAAATTAATTTTTAAAAAAGAAATGAAAGGCCATCCTCTGGTTCATAGTGAATTTGAGGTCAAACTGGGATATATGACATTTTGTTTCAAAAACAAAGGAAAGACAGATAAACAGGCAGACAGACAGAGAGACAAAAGGAAGGGGGGATGCTTCTTGGTAATTACATTTTAAAAAATAGATTCAAAAGATCCTAGCAGTAAATAGAGTGATGAAATTAAAGAAAGGAATGAATGTTGTTTTTCTTTTCATTGTCAAAATTGTTGTTTGCTTCTTTTTTTCTTTTTTTTTCCTTAGTTACCTTCAGAATGGCCTGATCCTATTGTTTTCAGTGATTTTCTATTCATCTTTGATTTGCCATCAAAAATTAAATTAATGCATTGTAAATCATCTGTAAAACTGATGGTATGTATGTTTTTATTGCCATGACAAAATATAATTTATAAAGAGATGTATTTAACTCGGAGTTTTAGAAGTTCAACAACATGATGCAGGAATCTAGACGTGTCTGTCCTCACTTCTTAGCTACCCTATCTCACCACTAGCATTAAAATATGAGGAGAAGCATAAAAGGACTTTGCCATGTGTTGAAGGGGCCAATTGTATGGGATGGCCTCACTTTNTAACANCCTATTCTCATAAGGAATAACNTGCTCTGTGAGGCTAATAGTAATCCCTTCCAAGGGTANTGTCCTATAACCTAATTATCTTCCAGAAGTCCAGTTTAGAATTTAATTATCACCATACTGGAGACAAAGTTTCACATGATTCTTTGGAGACACAGTCAAATGATATTCAAGCCATTTTTGTCATGAAAATTTCAAACATATATAAAATAAAAATCATCAAGATCATCAGGTACAAACATTTTCCACGTGTTAGTCTAACACTTTTGTTAATTTTGCAATTGTTAATAGTTTCTCTGCTGAAGTATTTTAAGAAAAATGCCAGCTCAAATTTCGTTTCACATTTGACCCTTTAATCTTTTAATTCTGGTTACCTCATTTTTGTGTGCACTGACTTTATCATTTAAGGGGTCACCTCATGCTTCTTCCTTTTTAGGATTTCTTACCAAGTTTTAACACTTTTGCACAGATAGAAAAATTATCTAAGTTTCATCTCTTATTTTTGTTAAGGTTTCAACACAGCAGTATTTCTGATCTTATCATATCTAAGTCATTATCTAGAATTCTGAAAATAATGTTTCTTGGCTAATCCAGGCTATTACTTGATTACTCACAGATCAAAGTAGTGTAATGTTTAATCTTCTCTTTTTAATTATTAAATGTTGCCAGTATAAACNTTGTATTTATTTTACCACTNTATATTCCTACCAGCAATGTATAAAACCCCTCTTTCAATCTTTCACCAGAGCAGAATGCTAATGACCTTTGTGACCTTTGACCAGTTAATCATGATTCAGTTTAATTTGTGTTACCCATTTTACATTCCAGTCCTCACTCTCTGTAGGTGACGTCATTTCCTTATGTGAACATTCCTAGTAAGCTATGCTTTTCCTCTCCTTTATCTGATTTTAACTATTGCTGTGATCTTAATGTCTGTCTTCAGATTCTTTAGTTCTTTGGAGCTTGACTTATAAGCATCAATACATTCAATACTATTTTATTAATTATTTGATAATTTTGTATAATGTATTTTGATCATAGTAACTTCTCAACAAACCCCTGCCAGATCCATCCTCACCTCCTCCCACCCAACTTTGTGTTCATTCTCTTCACCACCCCCTTTTTTTAACTCTAGTCTAATTTGTGTTGCCTGTTTGGGTATCAAGCCTACCAGCAATCACACGTCCCCAGCATTTATCACAGACCAGTATCTCTTCAGTTAGGGGTGGGGGTTTGTACTCACCCCCTCCCCTGACTCCACGCTGAGATTTTGTCTGGGTTGAATTTGCACAATCCTTGTGCATGCTGTCACAATCACTTTGAGTTCATATGTGCAACTGCTCTATTGTGTTCTGAAAACACGTTCCTCATAGTCATCTACCTTCTCTGGCTTTCACAATCGTTCCACCCTTTCTTCTGTGAAGGTCCCTGAAACCGTAGGGAAGGGGTATGATATAGACCCTATCACTGAAGACACTGAACACTTCACTCATAGAACATGGAGAGATCCAGCAGGTACTGATTTGGAAGCTTCACTCCTGCTGGGTAGCTTTCATGGTGCTGGAAAGGGTTATGCACACTGCCACAGGAGAAAAATAATCATCAATTTCACTCATCTGTGAGTCCTGCAAGCTATAATAATGACTGTCCTAGCAAGATATGCCCACTGGTACAATAGTGGCATGAGTGCTATGGAAACAACCAACCATTTTCTGGTTCAATTTAAAGTTCATGTATGAGATTAAACCAATACCTGGAACCATTATTAGGGCCAAGGAACCTGTGTCTAGGTAAGTTAGAGGCCCTAGGGGAGAACCTACAAATATTATTCCGTTAAATGGATGTGGCATTAAAACAACGAGTAATGACTTATTGCTATACCCATAGATTATTAGTGAATTTCTCAAACTTCATTAAAGAAACTGCTTCTTATAGTGCATAGCAATTAACACAGAGGCCCATAACTGCTCAACATGCTAAGAATAAGAGCCTGCAGAGTGCTCAGCCCTAAATAGGACATCTAGATCCTATATCCAACGTATATTTTCTGATTTTGAGATGATGGCTGGTTTGGTCACAGAACTTACTCTCCACTCTGACCCTTTTGTTTCTCTCTCACAACTATTACCACGAGTATTATTACTACACAGCATTGACATATTCTCTTGATCACCATCAGCCTGAGTTTCTTGTTAGATATATAATGCTCTTTCCCTAGACAGTGAGCATATTAAGAGTTTTTCAAACATTTTTTGATTGATAAGGCATGTTTTCTAGGTCATTTCTCAGGAAAGGTTCATATTGATTTGTGATATTTAGATTTTAATGATTCATTGGAGTCCAACATCACAAACATTATTGTTTTTATTATGAATTTAAACATCATTGGCCATCTCTATAAAACAAATAAGTCTACAACACAATGTCTACAAAAGAAGCCATTTCAATAACAAAATATTTCCTTATATATTCTATTAACTACATATGACTTTTGCCAATGTACTATGCCATAAATCCCAGGTTTTTACAATAAGCAATGAAGACACAAGGAACATCCTAGTAATTCCAAAAATAAGGACTCCCCCTCTGCTGTTATTAGTTCCTTGTAATCACTGTGTCATCAGTCAGTTTAACCAAGTCTTTTCTATTTTCGTCTCCCTGACAGTGAAGNTGAAGTCTTTTNTTCCCAAANTTAACCTCCGCATAAAATTCCTTCAAACAATTCCTTCCATATGTAGTATTTTCCTCTACAGAAATGTCTAGTATATCATGTTAATGAGTAGATAAGTGTACATGTTACACATCATGAAAGGCTGGGAGAGAGCATTTCCAGCAGCAATTCTTATAGGCATACTTGGGAAGCACACTTCACAATTCCATTCTCCAAAGGGTCTAATGTACAAAGTCAAAATTGTAAACTTGAAACTAATCTAACTAATTCAAGCTAACTAACCAATTCAAATGCAGTGATGTAGAAAGGAGAGACCCCAGTATGAAGAACAGGTGGAGATAATGTGGACAGTAGGATAAGATGGAGATTCTCAATCTAGGTCTTCACCAGGCAAGAGAAATTNCAGATATTTCTGCCTGCTACAGTCAGTGGCCACTGTGTGTCACTCAGAGCCATGGACAATGTTTTCTAGAAGTCAAGTCAGTGTTGCTGAAGCATCCCAGAACTGAACACAGGAGTCAGTTAAGAACCCGGGGTCAGGGGAAACTCAAGGAATAACAGAACTATCTAGTAGAAGTGTATGAATGTCTCAGTATGTGGTGGTGGCAGGGATCTGGAGTAGGGGTTCCCCAGCCCAGAGTCACATACACCCTTANCTAAGATGGCAGAAAGCTTATATGGGCAAACACATCCGGCCTAGAAACTTGTTATCCATTAATCAAACTGTCACTATTGTAAGGCAGACCCCAAGGTAACTGTCTTGACTCATGGTTCCTAAATATTACTTTATTGTCCACACAATAGATCTGAAAGCTCAGAGGTGTGTTGAAGGTTAAATCAAGACTACCTCGGTCCATTGTTAAATTTCCAATCCAAAGGAATTTAACAGAAGCAAGACCAAGACCTATACTAGTGAAGGAGCTCAAGACACTCCCATTTAGAATAGCCAGGACAATGCTCTGTAGCAGTGCGACTCTCTGAAGCAGTTTTAGATACTTCCAAAGTGGATGGTTATTATTTGTAGGGAACATCCTCTCAGAAAATGTCTTCCCTTTGTCTTCTTCCTGTTGCAGACAGTTCCCTTTGTCTCCTCCACAGCCCTTAGAGTCATTTCTGAGGTTTAGGTGCTGACACTGGACTTCTGAAGGTTGATGGTAGATTGTTCACTTAGCATGTTTGATAGCATGCTTACTACAGTAAGGGATTTTAGACAGTTTTANTAACTTAACTGTTCATGCCCAGTCACTAATTTTTGCACATGAATACTAGATGTCACAGTTTGTTTGATCCTATAATTGCATTATCTTACATTGTAAAGATTCAATAACACCTTTCTTAAATTATAAATGTATACAGCATTGGCAGCAAGAGACAAAAGATATTTTATTAGAAATATTAAATATAAATCAAGCCTGGTGCTCTGTGCCTATAATTCCAGCACTNAGGAGATTGACAGAGGGGTACTATGAGTTCAAGGAAGCTTGGTTGCCTGGTGAGACCTTTTGCAAGAGCAAAACCAAAGGAGCAAACAAAAAAAGAAGTACTTAAAAAACTCTAGGATTATGTTTTGTAAAAAGGTGGGGAATTGGATAGCCCAGGCTGGCCTTGAATTTGAACCTGGTATATAACCGAGATGATCTTTATTTTCTTTGTAAAACATNTTTACATTTATGTGCTGTCTGTGTATGCTGTACCTACATATGGAGTTCAGAGGACAACTTGCTTGAGTCAGTTCTCTCCTTCCAGCGTGTAGGTTCCAGAGAGGGAGTTGTGGTTAGGGGGCCTGGCAGCAAGCTCCTTTGCCTCCTAAGCTAGCTCACCAGGCCCAGATCTTGAATTGTTGATTTTCCAGCTTCCACCCGCAGGGATTGTAGGCTTGCTCCACCGTTCGCACTTTTATCCCTGAGAGTCTTAAAAGTCCAAAGGAGAACCAACTGAAAACTGTCTTTTTCTAAAAGTGTGAAGCCAGGGAATCTCAAGGAAGCATGAGACCAGAATTCCTAACACTGAAGGTCAGACGAAGCCACCTGGTTGAAGACACCATGCGTCAATTAAGGCAAGCTGACTATTCTGACCTCAGGAAACCACTAACGGTAAAGAAAAATGTCTTTATTGTGGGAGGGGACATTCATAATTAAGAAGCTGCATTCAGAGCCATGGTGATTAAGGTCTTAAGGTTTCCAGAAGTCCCTCCCTTTCTCTTAAGGCAATGGGATGTTTAATTACATGGTGATCTGCAGGTTAACACACTTATTGATGATTATAATGAGTCATCCCAGTACTTAATGAAATAAAAATAACAATTTGTTTTACAAATCTTCTAGTCCAGCTGAACTTCTGGGTATTTTATTTTATGAATATGCATTTGTACGTATGATGCTAGGAATAAAACCACGGTTTTCACACATGCTAAGCAAGTGCTTTACCACTGAGCTACATCCCCAGTCATATGGATTTTTGTTTGAGTTTGTTTACATATCTGAAAGTTAGATAGGAATTGGCTGCACTATGCTAATACTAGCTGAGGACAATGAGTTATACTTTGTATGTATGTCCTTCCTCCTCTTGGGACCAGCAAGTGTGTTCTCATAGCAATGCTGGAGATGCAAGCTAGCAGTCATTAAATATTGTTTGAGCCAAAGACAACTCATGAATGAACCCAAGCCAAAGGCTGGAGAAATATGCTAACCTCTTAATGGAAGAAACTGCAAAATCACATGCAAAAGAATTCAATGAAGAAATAGTGACAAACTCGGACTGTTCGTGCACTCAATAGGTAACAAGTGTAATAGGCAATTTCTCCCATGTTGTTGGTCTAGACTTTCTACAATGTAGGTTTCAATTCCAGCCTCTCTTTATTTAATCCTTTGTGGATGCCTGTAGAGTATTTGCTGTGTGGCACTTCAGGTCATTTGCCATATTGCATACTTAACAGGACATTGACTAATGCTGTGGGTAAGAGGGCAGCCTNCAGTCCCAAAGGGAGTAGATTTTCCTGATACCACCTGAGAGGGTAAGTGGGGAGCTCCCACAGAAATCAGATCCTGGAGGATAGCACTCAGACCAGAGAGGGTGATTTCTCAGCATGTGATTCAAATAAAAAAACAAAGAATTTTATTTTAGAAACCAGACTCCCTTTGTATCTAGTTTTCTTATACTTTGTGGCGATAANGATAGAACATTCTTTCCTCTATAGGAAATGACTGTNCTTAAAAAGGAAGTTGTTAACTTCAAGACAGATACAAAATAGACCAAGCACGANAAGACTGTCCTTCCTGATCCTTGTCTTCACTGTGAGTCCTGACCAGGCCAAAGAGTTTGATCAAAGATCAGCAGGAAAGCTCTCTTAGACAGAGTAGAAAATAAGCAAAAACAGGAGAAAGGACGCTTAAGGATGTTCATATTCAAAATACAAGGCCTGGGAATGGTAGAGTGCTTGCCTAGCATTCCAGAGGGCCCAATTCAACCCCCAGCACTGGAAATTCGATATATAAATAAATGAAAGAAATGAAATTAGCCAGAAAAGGAAGTAGACAANGAATTGTCAGAGCAGGCAGGGTAAAATGAAGTCAGTACTGGGCCATGAAATCCAGAGGCAGGAAGAACTGTTAAAAAGAGGAGCTGGTTAATCTATGTGTTTCCCCTGAGTGCTATGGTAACTAGCTTACGGCAAAGGTACTTAGCCCACAGTCACCGGAAGGGTGCTTTCCAGAAGTAGAGGCTGGAGAAACCAACCATTAGAGACAAGGTTGCACATTCTGAAAGAGAATATGAAGACAGGCAACAAGGTTAAATAACTGGAAAATGTCGTGGTTCTGAAGTTTGAAGTGTATCAAAATTTATATCAAGATATTATCCACTCTTCCAGTGGTGAGTGTGTCAATTCAGAGAACCCATGCANATGCCGTCTTAACAACCTGAGAACCAGTGGGCTCCTGGCCTCCACTGCTCGACAACAAACTGAGGGAAGATAGGGTGAAGAAGGTAAAGCAGTGTGTGTGTCTGGCAGTTCTAGACAATTTGAGAATGGTCAGGACAGGCCCAAGACTTTTCCATAAAGGGCAAAGAGCCCTTTATTTTAAATAAGTATTTTAAATAAGTCTTAAAATAAATTTTCTTTCTGTAGGTTGAATTTATTAAAGAAATTCGTGCTGAGAGCTTTGGGGTGAGTTCAGAGTTCTTCCACTGCATATTTGAAGAGATGACAGACCCCAAGTATGGAATGTTCGTGTATCCTGAAAAGAGTTCCAGCATGTGGTTTCCAGTCCATGTAAGTTATGACTTTCTCATAGAACACATTAAATGCTGCAATATGAAAACCGTAGATGACAGTGTAGGACTGTACAACCTGGCTTCTCTATTTTGAGTAGTATCACATCACACATGGCACAGGAACTGTACCTTGGCATGATCTGGCAGCACGTAGAAAACCTGACTTATCTAGAAGTGGTATTGCATACCTAACCCCAGCGTTTAAGGCACATGTGGAGGGGACACAGCTTGAGGACAGCTCGAGCTGTCCTGGTGAGCTCAGGGAAAACCAAAAAACACCACCACTCCGGCCCTACTCAAGATCTACGGAATCAGAACTCATTATACATATTAAAACCCTCAGTGATTCCTATACACATGAAACTTTAGCATTTATGAAGTGTAGTTGAAATACAATAGACAACACAGAAAATACCCAATTTGATGATATACATATATACGAGTGAAATGATCACCTCAGTCAAAATAATAAACATGTACATCGTTACCAAAGGCTCTCCACATTCCTCTCACATCTATCCTTCCTAAGCAACTACTGATCTGCTTCTTGTCACTACAGAGTGAACCATAGTCTGGTTCTATAAATTTATATAAATGAAATTAAATATGGTCAAATTTAATATCTGTCTGTTTTTCATTGAATGTAATTACTCTGAGATGTATCCATGTCATGGCATGTGTNCATAGTTCATTCCATTTTTTTAAAACTATGGAGTGATATTCTATTGCATGGATATCCTAAAATTGTTTACATAATCTCTGAGGGGTTGAGAGTTATAATATGGAATGTTTCAAATTAGTAGAAATTGTTGATAGAATACTATAGGTAACTATTAATTCTGAAAAGTTGGTTGATTTGTCTATAATGTTTTTCATTTTTATCTTTTTTATACATGGTGTTATACAGTGTCTTACTATGTATGCTAAGCTACCCTTGAACTCACAATCCTCCTGCCTCCATATTCCAAGTGCTTGGATTATAGGAGTGCACCACACTCAGCAAAGCCCTCGCTTTTAAGCATAGTCATACAGTTCTGCTCAGTAGAAACAGACACCCACATACCCTCAATTAAAAAAAATGTATATGGCTTGATAAAATATCAAAATCAAGTTGAACCAGAGGACATGTTACAAATTATGGGATAGAAAACTGAGTAGGTTAGGAGAAGCCTTTGCAGGTTGTTTGTTCTCCACTTTTAACTCATTTCAAAATTCTATCTGAGGAGAAAATAAGGCAAGGAGAGTGAGGAGAATGAACATTGTGTGAGTTACTGACCCTCACAAACCTGCTAACAGCAAGAATGTCACTGGAGTAGGGATCTTATAATTTCACACCGGCAACACTTCCTCCCCTGGGCTACAGTTTGGGCCAGGAAAGTTTTGTTTTGTTTTGTTTTTCTAACCAGGACTACAAGATGCAAAGAAGAAAAGTAAAGGCAGCTGCGTTAGTCTGGTTTTGGTGTTGTTACTTTATGGACCACCTGACTACTTTGTTAAGGAGAGGAAGCCTATTCAGCCCAGAGTTCTANAAGTCTAAGGGCATGATGGTAACGTTTATTAGCTCTCACGAGGACTCCTGGCACAAGGAAGGCATCAGGACAGGATCTTCTGCAGGCTAAGAGATGGCATAGTAAGACAGGATGCCAGGGTGAGAAAGGGGCCCCATGAGAGCTAGTCCAATGGAAAGCCTCCATGTGGGGGTGCATTGCTAAATGGAGACATCATTCATGTAGCACTCACCTGGCATTTGTTCTGCCAAATGAAGCATCAACACAGAGCCACCTTCCTTCCTCAAGGTTGCTTTTTTCCATGAATTGGAAGGTAAGGACCTTAAAATTCCAACTGAAAACTTTGTAGTTGCATCTGAGCATTTGTTTCTACATTCCAGATATGCTATCAGTAACAANAATTCATTTTTCTTAATGTTCTGTATTGTTAATTTATATTGAAAATTATGCAAGAAGCTGGGTGTGGTGGCTTCTAATGTCTGTAATCCCACACTTGGGAGGTACAGGCAAGAGGAATTCAAGGTCACTTTTAGCTATATAGTGAGTTTATGTCTCAAACAAACAAACATAAACAAGAGAAAGAACATTATGGAAGAAATTGAAATTTTATTATAACTTAGAACAGAGTCTGAAATGTTTATTCTTTTGAAACCCAGTTTGTGTCTAACTTGGGATGTTAATTAGAAAAGGGAGNTAAAATTGTATTAGTCTAATTGTGCCTTTGTATAACTGGCTATTTATAATAGCTTAGGATTTTTTTTTTCCATTTTATTTTCCAGCGTAAGTTTGAAGAGGAGAAGAAGAAGAGCTATTTCCTCTTTGGGATCTTATGTGGACTCTCCCTATCCAATTTAAAGGCTGTCAACCTTCCTTTCCCACTGGCTTTATATAAAAAACTTCTGAAACAAAAGCCATCATTGGAAGATTTAAAAGAACTCAGTTTTCCCTTGGGGAAGTAAGTACATATGTTTGCTTGTTAAGAACAGTATTAAGGCTCAATGCCCTTTAGATGAGCTTCCGTTAGCATGACTTGCAATAAGACTTCAAAAATGAAGAAAAGCCAGATATTCCTTTGATCATTAACTAAATAATACAATAAAAAGAGTGGACCTGGGCCCTTTAATCAAGATGGAAAGTACTTAGGTGAGTTCTCAGGATGTGCATTGGTTATCCTTGTTATCCTATATATACATATAGTGCTACAAGTGCACATACACATGTAGGTATGCTTTATAAATATATGTAGTGTATAAGTGCATATGTATATGGTTTATAAATATAGTGCTATATATAAGTTCATGTACATATATACACATAGTTTATAAATTTAGTGCTATAAGTACATACATGTATAGGTAAATGTTTTATAAATAGATGCGATGCCTATAAGTCCAAATTCATAGAAGTGGTTTATAAATAGATTCAGTGCTATAAGTGTGTGTATATACAGAGATGTGATTTATAAATGTAGTGTGATAAGTGCATTATATAAATAGACATGATATATTAATAAATACAGGGTATTTAGTGTGTATGTGTACATACAGAGATATGATTTGTAATTAGATACAGTGCTATAAGTTTATGTAGATAGATGTGGTTTATAAATATAGTGTTTTATGTGTATATATGTGCTTTATAAATTAACCTTGTACCGTAAGTGCATATATATGTGGTTTATAAATAGATATAGTGCCATAAGTGCAGAGACATATGGTTTATAAATAGATATAATGCCATAAGTACATATATATGTGTACATATATAAATATATGATTTATCAAAAAAATGAAAGCATGCTCAGGTTTACTAGTAACTGAGTGAATGTACATGAAATGTCCTTTTTCTGCCAACAAGTTTTTCTTAAAATGTTGACAAAAAATTGAGGGAAATGATTCTTTTTCATGGACTAATAGTGAAAATANATTTTTATTAAAGCAGAATTTCTCAACATTGGCAATTTTGACATTTTGAGCTTTTCTGCTTTGAATGTGTTGGGTGGGGATCCAACCCCAGGCCTCCTCACTCTTGGACAAGAGCATCTACTGACCTATAACTTCGGGCATATAGTTGTTTGAACTCCCTTTGTGGGAGGTTGTTCTGGGCATTGTGATGTGTTTAATAGTGTCTGGGGCCACTACTCACTAGATGACAAGCCTTAACTGTGACAGCCAAAGACATCTTCAGACTTTGCAAAATAAATTCTCCCCACTTTAGATGTAAGGGCTCCTCTGTGTAATCATTTTCACAATATGCAGCAGTATCAACAAGGTAGAGTAGACAAACAAATCAAATTTTAAACCAAGATAATTCTAGGAAGATGAGTGGGGAAAAGTAGGAGAGGAAATTTACATTGAATTTTGTACATGCCTATGTAACTNAATTTTCCCCCATTGAATGATTATTTGAAATTTTATAATACCAAATATGTAATTTTACATTAAATTTTTCAATAGGAGTTTGCAAGAAGTTCTAAATTATGAGGCTGGTGATGTTGAAGAACTTCACCTACATTTTTCCGTGAGTAACAGGAAAAACTAAGTTGGCTTTAATCTGGTTTTTTGGTGGGGAGTTGCTCAAAATTGAACCCATGCCAAGAAAGTATTATACTACCAAGATATGACCTCAGCCATTATCTTTTATTTTAAAAACAATTTTATTATAGAACCTTTCATATGGAATATTCACATTTTTAAAGATAATTTATTTCTGTGAAGTTTTCCTCCAATCTGGTCTTCATTTGTACATCTTCTATGTACAGACTCTTACATATGGATATAGCAAACATCATTTAATGCAAACAATGTTCTCAACTAAACAAGGTAGTCTGTGCTGGAAATATATACCTACAACATGTATTAAGGACAGTTTAAAATGTTTCATATGTCAGGGCATGGTAGCTCCTGCCTTTAATTCCAGCAGCTAAGAGGCAGAAGCAAGGGATCTCTGTGTGTTCAGGGCCAGCNTGGTCTATATAGCAAGCTCCAGGTTAGCCAGCATTACATAGAGAAACCCTGTCTCTAAATCTCAAAAATCTAAATGTGTATGTATGTGTGTGTGTGCTTAAAAGTCTGGAGTTGAGTGTGGTAGTGCATCCTAGAAAGAGGTACAGACAAGACAATATAGCAAGTATGAGGCCAGATTNGCCTACATAAATTAGACTGTCTCAACAAACAAAAGACTGAACTGAAAAATGATTGTCTCCAGTCATTTTAAATTTTANAGGGAAAANGTACTGACAATAATCGCAGGCTTATGTTCATGTTTATCAGTTGATTGCATTTTGGTTACAGATACACTGGGATCAAGAAGATGTTGAGTTAATTTCAAATGGGATCTCTGTACCTGTGAACCAAACCAACAAGTAAGATTCNAGACCTAAAATATCTACTTTGGATAGACATAAAATGTTTCTATCAAAATAATTTAAAATATACCTGAGCTTCTCAGATGTTCACTTTAGTTCCTTGTCTTCTAGACAGGTAGAAGAGAAGAAATGATTCAAGAATAAATATTTCTGTCATCTAAGAGATTTTTAGTCCCTAGTCTATGCCAGATACTGGTAATGGAGCTGTGAAAAAGATAGAATGTGTAACTTATACCCGAGTGGGCAGAGAACTGATACCCAAATAGACCATTATGTAATGTATCAAACAAACCAACTAGTGCCTCCTTAAGGGATCTAACTGCAAACTGTTCATCAATGTTCAAAGGCTATTATTTAAAGTATTAGTAACTTGAAGTCCACTGTGGCAGGAATATTTAGAAAAATTGGCAAATGTTACAAATGAGGTTTTCCTTTCTGTCTTTTCTGTTTTCCCTCCTTCTGCCCTCTCTCTGTATTTCTCTTCCTCTCTGTCTCCTTACATCCCGCTCTCCCCACCTTCCTTTTGGAAAACTGGTTGTTAAACATTTAGCAGCATATGACTGGTTATGGGAGGGGCAGAAAGAGGTGGCTTAAACAGGTNAGATAACAACGGCAGTTTAAAGGGGTGTTGGGGGTATGTGAGACCATATTTCTAGTGGCAACCCCACTTAGCCTACTTTTCATTACTATAATGAAATATCAAACACTGGGTAACTTTATAAAGAAGAGAGTTTTATTTATCTCATAGTTCTGGAAATGCAAGGACCACATCTGTCAGTGGCCTTCTTGCTGGCAGCATCTTGAGTGTGAGAGGGCAGCACCTGACAAGATTTNAAGAGCATGATTGTGTGCCTCTTTTGAACTTTCTCTCATGCCTCAGAAAGCTAGCAGAGTTCAATGATGGTGCTCTATGTGGTGATTTTGTGTAACTAATCACTCTCCAAAGGCCCCATCATAAACACTATAGTCAGATCAACTTTCTNTCTTCTTAATACCCAACAATGGGAGAACTATACATGTCAACATGTAAATCCTTGGGACACAGTCAAACCACATCCACACTGTGTCACTTGCTACGGGGAAATCTATGATAGTGTACAAGGTGTATTCTATAATGCAAGGCAGACCTTTCAGAACTTATTTCCATAAATTAGTTCTCCTAGAAGAGAGANGGGGAGGATCAAAAGGCACCAGCCCTGAGAACATCATGCTCGTATGAAAATCTGACNACTGGATAGAAGTTTCCAGATAAAGAGGAAGCATGCCATGCTAGAGAGAATGTTTATGCTGCATGGTTCCCTAAAAAGTAGAGGCAGCAAGATAAGCGTGGCAGAGAGGAATGTATAGAGGTGAAGAAGCAAGGATCAAATGGTTGGACTTACGCCCACCCTTAGTCCCCTGTGACATGAAAGCACATGACATTCCATAGTCATCTTACTCTACAAATTTGGATTTTTGACTATTCTCTAAGCTAGTTACATAAGGTACAATACTTCCTTATAATGCTGGAGAACAACCAGTGACAGAAAATGGCTAAGCTATAATGTTTAGTAGGTTAGAGGTATTAAGTGAATTTTCCATGTATAATGAGCTTATTGGGACATATCCCTATAGAAAGTCAAGGAACACTTATGTTCAGATTGGAGTTACAATGGCTCCTTGCAATAGGGAAAATGAGACCACTCTAAAGTCAGAATCCTTCTCTTATATTCTCGAAGGACACTTCTTCTAGTTGGCCAGATTTTCATCTCCCTGTGTTGTATAGACTTGTGGGCTATACAAAAGAAATATACTTTTCTTTCTCAATAGAGTAAAAAGAGCTGGAGAGATGGCTCAGAGGTTAAGAGTACTGACTGTTCTTCCAAAGGTCCTGAGTTCAATTCCCAGCAACCACATGGTGACTCCCAACCATCTATCATGGGATTAATAAGTTATATAAAAAAAGATAGAGCAAAAAGAACAAAATAGATAATATTGTAGTCACTGATAAACTATGTCATTTTTTTCTTTTTTTTCTTTTTCTTCCCTCAAGGAAAGACTATGTTTCTAAGTGTGTTGATTACATTTTTAACACTTCTATAAAGATGATTTATGAGGAATTTGATAGAGGATTTTACACCGTGTGTAACTGGGATATAATTAGGCAGTTCCAGCCTGAAGAACTAATGACAGCAATAATTGGAAATGCTAGTTGTGACTGGAAACAATTTGAAAATGTAAGTGATGATCTAAGTACCCTCTACCTTTTCCAGATAACTGATACATATCCCCCTAACACTTTCTCTATCTCTTTTTTTCTCTTGTTCTCAAGAATTCAAAATATGAAAAGGAATACCACAAATCACATCCAACTATTCTACTCTTTTGGAAAGCTTTCCATGGATTAACTTTGGATGAAAAGAAAAAATTCCTCTGTAAGTACTGTAATAGATATTCATTCCTAATGTAATTGATCATTCTTCATGGCTTAATGCCATGTATTAATGCCATGAATTTGAAGAGGACAAAACCCACATGTCATGACTTTTCTAGTCTTCACCTGCCCCTGTACAGTTTTCTATGAACAAAAAAAGTGTTTTCAATATTTATTAAATGTGCCGGGCGGTGGTGGCGCACGCCTTTAATCCCAGCACTTGGGAGGCAGAGGCAGGCAGATCTCTGTGAGTTTGAGGCCAGCTGGGGCTACAGAGTGAGTTCCAGGAAAGGCGCAAAGCTACACAGAGAAACCCTGTCTCAAAAAACTAAAAAAAAAAAAAATTATTAAATGTAATCATTAATTAATTTCTTCTTATTTATCTTGAGTTTTTTTAGATAAAATATCTTAACAAAATTGTATTCCTTTCTAGTGTTTCTTACAGGAAGTGATAGACTTCATGTAAAAGATCTACAGCATAATGGAATAATATTTCGCTGTCCTCAGACTTTCACTGAAAAGGATAACCCAAAATCATTGACGTGTCACAATATTCTAGACCTGCCTAAATATTCTACAATGAAAAGGATGAAGGAAGCCCTTCAAGTGGCAATCAATAATAACAAGGGATTTACCTCATGGGGGTGACGCTGATATAATCACCTCCCACCATTACCATCACCAGCATTGGGAATTAGGTCTTTGACTTTTGGGTTCTTCTGTTTTTCCTTAATCTAATTAGTACATAAGGTTAAAGGATTTTACTTAGAATTAGTTGGACAGTTTTTGAGATAAAGAAGTTATAAATTAATATTTTTAGTGAAACAAAATTCTGTAAAACATTTGCTATATTCCTAACCTTTCTATTAGAATCTTTGTTTTGGCTGAAATATTTTCTGAACAATTACTTAATAATGTACAAAATATTTAAAATATTCAGTATTGGTGCTAGAGGGAGAGCTCAGTGGTTAAGAGCACTGGCTGCTCTTCCAGAGGACCAGGGTTCAATTCCCAGCTCCCATATGGCTGCTCACATTCCCACCTGTAACTTCAATCCTAGCAGATCTAACACCCTCTTCTGGCCTCCAAGACACTGCATGGCTATGGTACACAGACATACATGCAGAGAAAACACCCATAGATGTAAATTAAAAATAAATAAATAAAATAAAATAGTATTTATTTAAAATATTATTGTACCAATAATAAACTATTGATTTGAAAGAATGCATAACTTTGAAAAAGTTAGCAAAAATATGCACTGCTTTCAACATGTTTTTGAGGCACATAGATGTATATTTTGTATTAAGGAATATATTTAGAGTTTTTGATCTTNGTAAATGCTAAATAATNTATTTTTAAAATCTAAGTGTTGAAGTTTATGATTCTTTGAACATATTTATACATATACTTAGTACAGTGTTTCTGAAGTCATTTTAAATGTAGATATGGTTATTTCAGTAAAATACTGAGCCCAATCAGGAACTCATACCTACTTGTTGTTAGAAAAATGTGAAGAAGTTGAAATATGTCTTATTATGATGCTATAGAGTAAATTAATGAAGCAATATAACTACTATGGGAAATGACCAAGACATCTTGTATAGTGGTTTTACTTAATGTTAAAACGTAAACTACAACTTTGGGATGATTTCATAAACTTATATGGTTTGTCTTAAGAGTGGCATANATGCTGCTGTGACAGGTCCTCATTGTAAAAGTTCCTTTCCTGTAAGGATGTTGTATAACACCTTATCAGACTTCAAATGTGAGTTGTTCACTGTCTCCAAAGGAACCAAACAAACTAATAATGTAGAAGCTTATAAAATGATTGTCATCAACAGCAACAACAAAAACAAATATTCACTAGAAGAGGGAACACTCTTCAGTTAATTCCCTGACTGCTGCATTGCTCCAGTACCAGACAAAGATGTTACAGAGAAAGAAAACCATGGAAATCTTATGTAAACAGACACCAAAATTCTTTGCAACATTTGAATGTACTCAGCACATCCAATAAAAAGTAGAAGGGATAATGCTGCACTACCAAGTAGGAATTAACCCAGAAGTGCACTTAAAAATCAACTGTATCTCATCACATTAATAGGAAAGAGTGCCTATTAAAGAGTATAATACCTCAGAATAGGCAGAAAAGAAACTGGGCCAAATTTAACACCTAGTCATGTATCAGAAAGCAAACAACAGCTAAAGGAAACTGACAACTTGATGAAACCTATATACAGTTGACTTCTTAATGGCAAAAGATTGAATGCTTCCTACCGTCAAGGAGATGAGAAGGCTTGTTATGTTCATGTAACACTATCTTCAGGGTATGAATCCATATTATAATGTGAAGAAAATAAAAGACATTAATTCAAAATCAAAGAATAAAACTGTCTTCATATTATATTAACTATGTAGAAGAGTCTACAAAAAGCAGATTAATAAAGAAAAGAGCTGAGGACTCAAGATCACAATCATACATTGGAATCAAGAAAGCATGATTTACAATATAAAAAATACCAGAGAGCAATTTTAATAAAATTTTTAATATTTTATAATGAGAACTATATTGTTGAAAGTAACTAAAGAGGTTTTAATATGCATAGAGAGACCGTATTTATTGATAGCAACATGCCATTTTTTCCAATTTTTGTGTGTATGTTTGTGTGTGTGTGTGTGTGTGTGTCTGTGTATCTTTGTCTCTGTGTGTGTGTGTATGCATGATGTCTCTGTGTCTGTCTGAGTCTGTCTGTGTCTGTGTGCATATGGTGTGTGTTTGTCTGTGTCTGTGTGTCTGTGTGGGAGACTTGCTATGTTGCTTACTGTTTCAAGAGATTGGTCTCAGACCTAGAAAAGCTGGGACTACTGACTGGCATATGTGGTCAAATGATCATTTAATTTAACCCAGCAATTTATTCTGTAGAAATTGATAAACTGATCCCAAAATACATCATGCAAAGGGCTCAGAATAGCCAAGACATAACTGAAAAAAAGCAATGTTGAAGAATATGGTGGTTTGAATGAGAATGACCAAATAGGCTAAGATATTTGAATATTTGGTTCACAGTTAGTGGCTTTGTTTGGGTAGGTTTAGAGGGTGTGGCCTTGCTGGAGGAAGTATGGCATTGGGGGCGGACTTTGAATTTTCAAAAGCTATGTACCATTCCCAGTTTGCATGGTGGGCTTCCTGTTTATAGAACAAGATGTAAGTAAGCTTCCAGCTCCAGCCACCATGCTTGCCTGCTCGTCTGCTGCCACTCTTTCCCACTGTGATTGTGATGGACTCTCTTATCCCTCTGGGACTATAGCTCCAAATAAACCTTTCCTTCTATAAACTGCCTTGTTCATGATGTTTTATCATAGCAATAGAAAAGTACTAATACAGGGGGTTTATATGCACTGATTATTTGACTCACTTTGAGTATATAGTGAAAGAGACTGTGTAAAGTAGAAAAAAATGTACAAGTCAGTAGGTCACATAGAACAGAACTGAAAAGTCAGAAATAAGTCCAATCACACATGGCCAACCAAGAGCCCCTTTCCTTCCATCTGGGAGTAAGACCTAGAACTCTGTACATGGTAAGAAAGAATTCCGCCACTGAATTATATGGCTATACCCCTGATAAGAGCACAGGCCAGTATCTTTCAGCCAGATCCTACAACCTGAATCAGACCATGCCTCCCTGAAGCTCTCTCTGGGCCACAGAGTGAGCACATAGTCTGTGTTATGGCCTAACAGCAACTTCTGATTTATGGTCCTCACCAGTCAGTACCTGGCTTCTCCATGCTTTTTTATCACATACACTATGCTAAACTAAATCCCAGGGTGTAAAACTTCTGCTACCCCTAAACAGTTATTGTTAGTTTTCTCGGCCGCTCTTGCCCCAAGAAGTCACGAACACAGCAACCAGGAAGGGAGAGCTTTATTGAGAGAGAGGGAGAGATACAGAAAAGACATGCTCAGGCCTGTAAGAAGCACGTAGAAAGGAGAGGGCAGGGTAAGTGGGACCTGCCTTTTAAGGACTGGCCTGCGCATGTACACTTGGCTCTGCATGGCTACTCCACGCATGCGCAGATTACATGGTCATGCTATGCCTGCATGAACTACGTGACCACGTAGGGCATGGGTTTACTTGGGGGGGGTGAGGGAGGGGCGTGACTATCATTCCAGACTCTTGGTCTTTATAAAAGATGGTGGACAAGAGGGTATGGGGCGTCTTTTGTCTCTAGAAAACTGCTTCCAGCTGACTTGGGCATCGATTGACTCTTGGGTGAGGGTAGAAGGGGGCTTCTGAGGTAGTCAGGTGTCCTGGGATAGTGGGTTGCCATCTGCTGTCCTAGAGTTGTCCATCTGTCCTGGCTTGGAGCTCCGTTGTTGCTTGTGTCTGGGATGCTTGTGTCTGGGAGAGCAAGCCTGGATGTTCTCAGTGGTCCTCTGCCTCCGACCCTATGGTGGTCCTGTAACAACTAGCTGAGTGCTTAATTAAGAGTGGAAACCAGGAAAGAAAATTCTGTGAGTTGGGACCTCATTGTTCTGCAATTGGTGGCAGGTCAGTGGATCCTGGTGTCCTCTGAAACTTAAGAGAGTAGGACCCTGTCTGTGTGACTGTGTATGAAGAGAGATTTTTGTGGGTTGGAGGTGAAGTGAAAGGCTTTAGATGGACAGGTGAATCCGGTGAGGAAAGCCCTCGAGCTTGGCAGCTGTTGGAGTTACAAGAATTACCTTGAAGATTCCCTGCCATTTAGAAGGAGGAGAGGAGCTGCTGACGAGTCTGGAGTGAGGCAAATGTGGGGAGCAAATGAAATAGAAGCTCCCAGTTTGGCTAAAACATCTCTTCCCATTAGAGGTACAGCACCACTAAAAATGTGTGTGTAAAGGGAATGCCCTGAAAAATACAATTGAGTGGTGGAGTCTGATGAGGTAGGTAAGGTTGTCCTCCTACCCCAACAATAGGGAGCCGAGAAGGAAAAGTCGGACCCCAAAACTCTCCCAGGACTGAATAGGTGGCTCCAGTGTCCACAAGGAAAGAAATGGATCGCCCAGCCACTACTATGATTACCCTGGGTTCCCTGTGTGAGATGGGCATGGCCGGGCTGGGAACCAGGCAGTGTCAATCATCCTCCATCAAAGCTAAACCCAGGAGGTCCACTAGGGGTTGATCCTGATTTGGTGACCCCACGCCACCAGGTGCACGGGGGCAATCAACAGACCAATGCCCCTCTAGGTGGCACCTCAGACAAGGCCTTGGTGGTGGCCCGTGGGGAGCCTGGTGGTGAGCAGTGCAAGCCTGAGTCCAGTGACCTTCTTGCTCGCACTGGAAGCAGGGACCCGGCAACTTTCTGGGAGCCAGTCCGACAGCTTGTGCCAGCATTTGGCATTTTTGTTTTTGGGCCTTCTCATCTCTCCCATGATATACCTTAAATGACACTGCTAACTGTGCAGCCTGTGGGATCAAGGGGCCTCTCTCCAAACGTTTAAGCTTAGCCCTAATGTCAGGGAAGCTCTGTGAGACAAAATGGATCATAAGTAACTGCCTGCCCTCCGGACTTTCAGGATCTAAGCTGGTATATTGAAGGAGGGTCTTTATAAGCTGTTCTAGGAAATTGGATGGATTTTCATCCTTATCTTGAATTATAGTTCTTAACTTTTCATAGTTTACTGGCTTTAGGGCAGCCTTACGGAGGCCTGCCAGNAGGCAGGTGATGAATCTNTCTCTGGCTAGAGACCCGCCCTGAGTATTATAATCCCAGTGTGGGTCTATGTCTGGAACTGCCTCAGCCCCTGGTGGGTGGGCGGGGTTAGTCTGGTGTGTCTCATCTTCATGTGTTCTTGCCTGTGCTCCTCAGGAAGTAGATTATTAGAAAGTATCATATATACATCATGAAAGGTGAGACTATATGATTGAGTAATATATTGAAATTGTCTAATAAAGGAAGTAGAATTAGNGGTATAGGAACCCAGTTTTTGTTCTATCTGGGAGAGTTCTGAAAGAGAGGATGGGACATGAACTTTCACCAGTCCATCCACCCCGGCTACCTCTCTCAAGGGGAGAATGGTCTGTGGGTTGGCATGGCTGGGGTCAGATCCCTTAGCAGTCCNAGAGTGGGTAGTGGGAGGTGTGAAGGTTGGAGCTAGAGGCAGGCTTTTGGAAGTGCCTGGTACTGGAGGAGAAGAGGAAGCCAGAGGAGGAACTGAAGGAGCAGCGGCAGCCCTGGGGGTGGGGGTAGGAGCAGAAGGTCGGAAAGGCGGAGGTTCGTTGGCAGGGTCTAGAGTCAGAGGTTCCTCAGGTTCAGGATTCATNGCTAGAAGNATGTGAGCAGGAGAGAAGGAATGGAGAAGGGAAGGTTTAGAGCTTAGACAGAAAAAAAGCCNGAATANAGGNTNACTCTTTCCATTTNCCTGTACTCTGGCAGAAGTTAGACAGGTCCTGTAAAGTATTGGGGTCTAAGGAGCCAGATGGAGGCCAGGTTTTATTGTTAGCTAGAACATATTTAGGCCATTTTTTAGTACAGAGGCAAATAAGCTTAGGAATCTTTAAGTAAGGCATCAAAGTGAGGGATTTTAAAGCTTGTAGAACACATTCTAGGGGTGAGGTGGGACTAACTGGGTTGGATGCCTTGTTTCCCATGAGTGCAGCAGAGAGGGAAGAAAAAATAAATAATTAAAAAATAAAAAGAAAAGAAAAGAACGCAATAACTCAAGGCCAAGGTCCTGGATGCAAGGCCAAGGTATATAAAAAGAAAAAAAACTCAATGAACCAAGGTCCCAGACACGAGGCCAAGGTATATAAAATAAAAATAAAAAAAAAATGCAATAACCCAAGGTCAAAGTTCCGGGCGTCCCCAGGACTACGAATGGGTCTATAACTGGGCACAGGCCACTGCCACACTTTGCCAAGAGGGGTGGGGGCCTAGGCTGGCACAGGTGGGGACTCCCCAGGAGTCCTACAGCATTTACTGCCTCGTCAGGCCAGTGATATGTATAGTCCCTTCGCAGCCAGAGGACACAGCGGATCCCACTACAAGAGGTATATCCCTAAGTGCACNNNTGGNAAATGGATAGAACNCTGAGCCAGCNTTAGGGATCAGCTGTAGCCAGTGAAGGCCNTGGCCAGGGGTGCCCTCAGCCTCAAGGACACCAGTGGGGCACCGGACGACCAACAGTCTTCCCCATGGGTCCAAGAGGCTGTTTATGATGGCTGGAAAGGATTAACTCACCCATCAGAGGGCTGGTGTNGAGTGGAGAAGTCCAGTGGCCAGGCAAATGGAAGACGGGCTGTTGTGGTCAGGGCAGAANCTCAGTACAGGTTCCCAGTCACAAAACGCTGGGAGGGCCTGTTTGGCACTGCACCAGAAATGCTAGTTTTCTCAGCCACTCTTTCCCCAAGAAGAAGCCATGAACACAGCAACCAGGAAGGGAGAGCTTTAGAGAGAGAAAGGGGGAGAGAGATACAGAAAAGACGTGCTCAGGCCTGTAAAAAGCACATAGAAAGGAGAGGGCAGAGTAAGCGGGACCTGCCTTTTAAGGACTGGCCCATGCATGTGCACTTGGGTCTGCGTGGCTATTCCACACATGCGCAGATTACATGGTCACGCTATGCACTTGAACTACGCAACCATGTAGCACATGGGTTTACTTGGGGGGGGACGAGGGAGGGGCATGACTAACAGTTATAAAAAGTCAGATGTTTCCTGTCTTCTGGGGTTGAGCTGATGTGCCTCAGGAAAATTTTCTGGGAAAGGTGCCCCCAAAGATGCTCTCTGAAGAGGTTCCTTTGACCTCTGCCATTATTCTTTTCATGCTCCCCACTGATAAGTTCTTACACCTGGATAAGCCTCTCCGCTGATGCAGCAATCCAAATTAGACCAAATTAGGGAAAGGCCAGGTTTAATGGGCAAATGTTCCGGGTGATTCCCCAGCCCCTCAGAGACCAGGATGAGAGACAGGAGGAAACACNAGTCTAGTTTCCAGGATGCTGCTTAAATAACCAGAGGGAGTGGTCTTGAGCCTCTCTGGGGGAGGAGCCATGTTTGACGGACTGAGCCGTGCAGGAATAGGGCACCAGGCTGGAGCACGGCCCAGCAGCTGCATCCAGAAGTGGACACACTGGCTAGGAAGTGGCACTGCCAGTGGGCAGACATTATGTGGAGGTGNCTGGGGGCTGCCAACGCCAGGGTTTGAGATGGAACTCCCACGAAACACCCATCCCAACTCATTTTATCAATGAAGTTCCTCTCCAGGTTTTCTCATCTTTTGACTTTAACTATTTCTTATTTTCCATGTGTGTTTGTGTGTTTGTGTGTTGTGTGTGTGTGTGTGTGTGTGTGTGTGTGTGTGTGTGTGTGTG
>LZPO01017660.1:0-11094 GCA_001675575.1 Neotoma lepida | reverse complement strand
AAGAAATTGAGGAAGATATCAGAAGATGGAAATCTCTGCTCATGAATTGGTAGGATTAATGTGGACATCCTACCAGAAACAATCTACTGATTCGATGTAATCCCCATCAAAATCCCAAAACAACTCTTCACAGAAATTGGAAACACAATTTTCAACTTCATATAGAAACACAAAAATTCCATGATAGCTAGAGCAATCCTGAATAATAAAAGAACTGCTGGAAGTATCACCCAGTTGTACTACAGAACTGTAGAAATAAAAACACTTTGGTATTGGCATAAAAACAGACACATTGATCAATGGAATTGATNTGAAGACCACCAGGGAAATGCAAATTAAGACTACCTTGAGACTTTTATCTGTAGCAGTCAAATGACCAAATCAATAAAACAAATGACATCACATAAAGGTGAGAATTTGGAGTAAGGGGAACACTTATTCATTGTTAGTGGGAGTGCAATCTTGTATGGCCTCTATGGAAGTCAGTTCCTCAGGAAGCTGGGAATAGATCTATCTAAAGATTCAGCTATACCACTCTTGGGCACATATCCAACAAATGCTTCCTACAGAGGCACTTGCTCAACTGTGTTCATTGCTGCTCTTTTTGTAAGAGCCAGAAATTGGAAACAGCCTAGATAGTAATCAACAGATGAATGGGTAATAAAAACATGGTACATTTATGTGATGGAATTTNAAAAAATAAAAACATGTTTAAAAAAACAACAAAATCATGAAATTTTTAGGTAAATGTATGGAGCTAGAAAAAAATCATCCTTAGGTAACTCAGGCCCAAAAAGACAACTATTATATATTTTCTCTTATACATGGATGTTAGCTTTTAACTTTTCGATATATGTACTACAATCTGAATAGCCACAGAGATTAGGAACCTAGTAAGGGATTAAGGGGAAGGAGAGGATCCCTCAAGGAATGGTAAATAAAATATGTTGTTATGGAGAGACAAAAGGGAAACTGGAATAGCAGAATTAAATTGGGAGGGAGACGGGGAAGAACTGTAAAAGAGGGAATATAGGGAGGGACAATTAACACTAAAGGGCATTTGAAAAACCATATGGAAACCTGTTACGAGAGAAGTCTCATAAAATATGTACATATAAGAAAGAAATATAAATGGAGTCACCAAATAATAGGAAGTCAATTGCCAGAACTAGACATCGTANGGCATCAAGTAAAACCTCCAGTGCCAGAAATAGGTTACATCTTGTTGAGTCATTGGCCAAAGTGACCCATTAGAAAGCCCCTGTGGTGGTCTGAATGAGAATGGCCCCCATAGACTCAAATATTTGAATGCTTACGTTCCATTTAGTGAAACTTCCCATTTGGGAAGGATTAGGAAGTGTGACCNTGCTAGAGAAGGTATGGCCTTATTGGAGGAGGTGTGTCACTGGAGGTAGGCTTTGAAGTTTCAAAAGTCATGCCAGGCCCAGTCTCACTCTCACTCTCCCCACAATTTAGGGATCAGATGTGAGCTCTTAGTTATTGCCCCAGTGCCATGCCTGCCTGCCTGCTACCACACTCCTCACCATGATGATNATGGACTAACCCTCTGAAACTATAAGTAAGGCCCTGATTAAATACTTCCTTTTATAAGTTGCTTTGGTCACCGTCTCTCCTCGCAGAAATAGAACAGTAACTAAGACANCCCCAAACATCACAGGCTCTTGGTTGCTATCTATAACCTCATGGTAAGGTTCTATTTATGGAAACNCATCACTGAAGAACACAGAGACATTGAGCTAGTGCCTAAATAGAAGCTTCACCCTAGTGACTAATGTTCATGATATTGGAAGGTACTCTGTATACTTGGAATAATCATGAACAGCTCTCCACTACAAGCCCTGCAACCTACAACAACCACCGCCTACAAGATATACTGGTGCAATAGTACACAAATATCATNGGAGAAACCAAGCACTTTCTGATTAGATTTAAGGCCCATTCCATGAGTTGGAATCCATACCTGACACTATTAAAGTGGCCAAGAACATGAGACTAGATAGGTCATAGGCTTATGGGAAAACCTAATACTATTATTCTGCTAAAGGAACATAGCTATAAAAGAACTCCTAATGACATACTGCTATACCCATAGATCAGTGCCTCATTTAGGCAACATCAGAGAAGCTGCTTCTTTCAGAAGATGAGAACTAACACAGAAACTCAAATCTGGACAGCATGCAGAGGGTCAGATACTTTGGAATACTCAATCCTAAGTGGGATATCTTCGTCAAAGATCTTCCTCAAGGCTCAGGGTTCTATGCAGAAGATGAGTGGATTGATTTATACAAACCAGGGGTGATGAATGACTCCAAGGAAACANTGTCTTCCAGACATGGCAGGTCTAATGCACATATGAACTTACAGAGACTGTGGCAGCACACATAAAACCTGTACAAGTTTAAGCCAGAAAGTGTTCCAGCACTGACAAGGGAAAGTAGGCACAGGATACTTCCACAACCAAGAAGCTATCTGTAATTGATTTCCAGTGGCAAAGGAAAAATCAGTTTTTTTCCAAGGGAGTCTCGCTGGGTATGTTAACAAAACTTTTGGGCAAGCCCCATACCCAACAGAGATAGCCAACATAAAATTAATTCAATGGCATTTCTGTAGAGTTTTTGTTTCATTTTCCTTTGTTTGGGCATTTTTTTTGTCTTATTGGTCCTTTGCTTGCTTATTTAGATTTCCCTTTTGTTGTTTTTGTGGGTTCTTTTTAAAGCAAGTATATTTATAGAATTGATTACTTTAACGTTATGGTTTCTGATTGTCTTCTGTGCCAGTGTGAATTCAAGTTACCATCTGTTATCATTTGCTTGCTCTAATTACAGTTTTGTTCACACCTACTTCCCACACAGTTAATAGCAAGAGTGTTCTGTTATAACCTCCCAAAAGAGTTATATATAGTTGTTGTGGTTTTTTTATAAATTATAATTTATTTATTTATTTTACATCCCTGCTGCAGTTTCCCCTCCCTCTGCTCCTCCCAGTCTCTCCCTCAACCCCTCTGTCCCCACCCCCTATATATATATAGTTTTCTACATTGCTCCACAAATCAGTTAGAGAAATAGATGTGTATACTGTCTTTCTTTAATAATTATACAACTACTCTGGTGACCTGATCCTTCCAGGAGCTACTTGAACCTTTACCTGAGTACTCCTAGGGAAGGAATCCTGGGTCCTTGGCTACATCCTTCTGTAGTGGTCATTAGGTGGAACTCAGGGAATCCTGCAGAAGAGGGGGAGGAAGGATTGATTGTAGGAACCAGAAGGGTCAAGGACACTGTGAGAAAACCCACACAGAATCAACTAGCCTGGGCTCATAGGGGCTCACAGAGACTGAACCAATAACCAGNGAGCCTATATGAGACTGCTGACCTAGGCACTCTTCATGTATTTTACAGTTGTGTAGCTTGGTCCTCTTGTGGGACTCCTAATAGTGGTAGCAGGGGCTGTCTCTAACTCTTTTACTGGCTTTTGGGATCCTAGTCCTCATACTGGGTCACCTTGTTCAGCTTTACTATATGGGGAAGTGCTTATTCTTACTCAACTTGATATGCCATGTTTTGTTNATACTTATGGGAGACCTGCCCTTTCCTAACAGAAACAGATGAAGGGTGGATTGGGGATTGGGAACAGAGTGGGGTGGGAAGAAGGGACTGGTAGGAGAGGAGGGAAGGGAAACTGTGGCAGGGGTGTAAAATAAATAAAATTTAATAAAATAGCAAACTTTCAAATACAATTAGAAAAAAAAGAATTAAATGAACTAAGCATGGTAGCATATGCCTTTAATCCTCACATGCAGGAGGTAGAGGCTAGTGAGTTTGAGACCAGCCTGGTCTACATAGTGAGTTTCAGGATAGCCAGGGAAATAAATAAATAAATAAATAAATAAATAAATAAATAAATAAATAAATAAACAAACTGATCGATCATGTTCCCATTCTCACCCACCCTCAGTCCATTCATGAAATCTATTTGCCCTTCCTACGGAGATTCTAGGCATTACCTAGTCTCTCTGGGTTTGTGGATTGTAGCATTTATTTTATAAATAAAGTATCCTTTATTTTACAGCTAGTATCCACTTATGAGTGAGTACATACCATGTTTGTCTTTCTGAGTCTGGGTTACCTCACTCAGGATGATTTTTTTCTAATTCCATCATTTGCCTTCAAATTTCTTGATGTCATTGTTTTTAACAGCTGGGTAATATTCCATTGTGTAAATGTACCACATTTTCTTTAGCCATTTCTTGGTCAGGGGAACTTTCACATGTAAGTTTCAACTTGATCTTCACAATTTTTAATTTTTNTGTGTGTGTATGTCATGTACATATTTGTGTGTGGACACCCAGGTGTGCCTGGGTGCTTGCACATGGAGGCTGAGGCCATTGTATGGCCTNNGCTATCACTGTCATATTGCATCGAGGCAGTCTGCACCGAATCTGGAGTTAGGTTCCCAGGCAGTAAGGCCCAGCTAACTTCCTGTGTCTGTACTCTGAAGTGTTGGAGCTACAGAGGTGTAGGGAACTACACCCATGTTTCTAATGTGGGTTTAAGCATTTGAAATATGGACCTCATGCTTGAGAAGGTACTTTACCACTGAGCCATCTCTCTAACCCCACAACTTTATATAAGCAGAAGGTTTTCTAGCTCTCACATCTGACNTGTTAACTGGGCTGAAATTATAAGACTTGCTGATAAGCTGCCCATGCTTATTCGGGCAGCACTAATTGAATTCAGTGGATTATTCTTTATGAAAAGGATATGAAGGTGGGTGGGCCATGTGTTGAATATATATGATCAAGGTACACGATATCTATCTATCTATCTATCTATCTATCTATCTATCTATCTATCTATCTATCTACCTATCTACACATATATATGAAATTGTCTAAGAATTAACAAAAACACCAAAAATTAGTAAGACTTGTCTGAGTCATGTGTTTGCTCAGGAAGTAACTGCCTGTTTTGTACTAAGCATTATTTTAGAAATGTCATGACAGCCAGGCATGATGGCTCATATCTGCAATCCCAGCACCCAGGAGGCAAGAGGAGTTAGATGAGCTTCTGCCTGAGTTTAGAGGCTCTACCTCAGACAAACAAGAGGGTAGGAGAGATGTCTCAGGAAACAAGAGCACTTCCTGCTCTATCATAGGATCAGACATTGGAGCCCAACACCCACACATTGGGGTGATTCACACATACCTGAAACTCCAGGTCCAAGGGATCCAATGTACCTTTTGAGCCTCCACGTCACCTGTATACACACGTGAGCATATACACACAGACATAAATAAATAAAATAAATCTTTAAAAAATAAAAATGTTGTAATGGTAATCTACCANACACAAGGCACTGGGGTTTAACTGAAAACCCAAAGGAAAGCAAAATTTTGGAACAAGAGTTTACTGCCTAGACCAATGTTTCCCCATCTGTAGGTCACAACCCCTCTGGGAGGTCAAACAACTCTTTCACAAGGGTCCCCTAAGACCATAGGAATATACAGATATTTATATTGATTGATGATTCATAATGGTAACAAAATTACAGTTACGAAGTAGCAACAAAAATAACTTTATGGTTAAGGTCACCACAACATGAGAAAATGTATTAAAGGGTCACAGCATTAGGAAGGTTGGGATCCACTGCTCTACACTGAAGACAAAAAGCAGGCAATCATAATGCAATGTACAATACTAAAATATAAGGTACCTTTTAAATTGACACAAAATGACACATACTTAAGGGGCAGGATACATGTATGCATTGTACTATGATCAAATAAGGAAACTGATTTTCCTCTCCATGAACATTTTGTTGTTAGGGATATTTCCTGTACTTTATCAAATGCCATAGAGTTTAATCACCCTATTATGCTACAGAACATTGTTATTTATAGTTCATAACTGAAGCATATGGTACTTCAGACAGTACAAACCCTCAGCCTTAAGGAATTAGAATCTACGCATTTTGGTTACTGTTTTGTTTTTTTTATGGTAAACAGAAATTTGCTCAAAATGAAGAGGCATGTTAGACAGTAGTGAAGAAAACCAAGCCCAACTTTCTGGATTGTTGCACTTCAGTCTAACGAGTAGATGCAATTTTGATTAAGTTAGGATTTTTCCCAATAAATAAAATTTTAGTAGTACAAAAAAAAAATATTCCATTACAAGGAAAGAAGGGAAGCAACATTTTCAGATCTCCAGTTTTAGTCATGTAGCCATGCTTCTGGAAATTTCTATTTCTTCCCTTGAGAACAAGCTGAAACACCCAGAAACCTGAGGTAAGCATCCTTTGTGTGTTCCTTGTCATAAAATGTAAGAGGGATTCTGAACTTCGTTTGAGCTGGATTTGAAGGTAGAAAAGACAGGACANGTTAGAGTTCCATGTTAATGCTAATACCGGACATCTGGGCCAGTGTCTACAGATAAGAACAGTGGTTCTCAACTTTCCTCATGCTGTGACCCTTTAACACAGTTCTTCATGTTGTGGTGACTCCAACCATAAAACTACTTCATTGCTACTTCATAAATGTAATTTTGGTACTATTATGAATTGTAATGGAAATATCTGATATGCAGGATATCTGATCTCCAACCNCCAAAGGGTCACGACCCACATGTTGAGAACCACTGGAAAAGAATGAACACAGAGCATATTAGCTTCCATGTGGCAGCACAGGCACTTAAGCAGACATAAACCTGTGCTGTCCTGATGACTATTACTTTGCAAACGTATTTTTCTAGCACNGAATCCCCTGTAGATATATGCAGAATGTTTGTGAGAATGTAAATGTGTCTCTCACATTGAGAATTATGAAGCGGTAAGATTCTCATTAAACACACAAAGATTACCACTCATGAGACAACAGTCACACTTTCTAGAGTTAACTTAGAGAACACTCTCCCTGATATACAAGTGTAGAACACCAAGTATTCTTGTAGGTTATGATATACAAGTGTAGAACACCAAGTATTCTTGTAGGTTATGAGGACAGAAATGCATCTACCCTGTTTATCACTTCATCCTATCATCTGTTCTACAGGGGTGTTCATTATTTGAGAGCTTCTCACAGCCTATCCAGAGCAATGACAAGAAATACCCTTCTCCCTTTCCAGTGCTTANGTATACTTGCNCCAGATTTTAATTCTAGTAGCATTTTTGTTTTAGCAAATACTTCTAAAGGGCTAATGGTGAAAAATAAAAACTTTCATGACCATCAAGAAATAAAATCATACNCTCACACATGTATACATTTGATGTATTCTCTAGCCTACCATTGTTACTCCTTTTTAACTTCTAAGCCAGGGGTCATTGAGGTCGTGTCAAACAATGAACAGTGCNCTAGGTTCCTGACGACCTCANAGGTCTTCCTATCAAGNAGCCTGAATNCCAATGATGAGAGGAGCTAGTTTGGGTTAGGAGAATTGGTTAAGGAAGCCCCTCTTATCTCCTTCTAGACTCAGAGTATGAAAGAATAGAATACTCAGGATTTTTAGTGCATTGGTTACATTGTTTATCACTTACCTCTTCTTAGTCATCTTTTACAATTTTTGAATAAAATATTAAAAATAATTTTAAACCACTTACTACTGGGGCAATAAAACCATTCAAAAATCATCTTCGTATTATTTAGAAAAATCATTGAGTTGAACTCTGATGTAGATGGTGTAAAAATATTTTTATTACNTGAACATGAAAGGCAACAAGCTACTCTGTGGTTATTAATGGCCCAGCCATTATCTTAATTAGGTTAGCTTGAATCTTTTTTTCTGGGGGAAGGATCATGTTCCCCTCAAGTTTATTCAGACACAAAGAAAACAATAAAAGGTAGGTAGATAGATGTACTTGGTGTTACCCTGTGTTGGATAGTTTTATGTCAACTTGACACAAACTAAAGTCATCTGAGAGGAGGGAACCTCAATTAAGAAAATGCTTCCATAAGATTGGGCTGTAGGCAAGCCAATAAGGCATTTTCTTAATTAGTGATTGATAGGGTAGGGCCCAGCCCATTGTGAATGGTTCTATCCCTGGACTTGTGGTCCTGGTGGTTGAACAAGCCATGAGAGCAACCCAGTAAGCAGTACCCCTCCATGACCTCTGCATCAGCTCCAGCCTCCAGGGTCCTGCCCTGTTTGAGTGCCTTCTTGGCTTCCTCTGATGATAAAGAGTGATATGGAAGTGTAAGTCAAATAAAACTTTCCTTCCTGTCTTAGTCAATGTTCTNTTGCAGTGACCATGACCNTGCCAATACTTATAAAAAGAAAGCATTTAAGTGAGGCTTGCTTAGGGTTTCAGAGGTTTAATACATTATCCTCATGGCAGTGAAGCATGGTGGCANGGAGGCAGACATNGTAGCTGAGAATTCTACATCTGGATAGAAGGCAGAAGAGCCTGGAACTGGCTTGGCCTTTTAAAACCTCAAAGGTTTCAAACTCTGTAGGTTTGACACACTTCCTCCAACAAGGCCACACCTCCTAATCCTTTCAAATAGCACCACTTCCTGGTGACCAAGCATTCAANTATATGAGCCAATGGGGGCAATTNTTAGTCAAACCACCACACTCTCTAACTTGCTTTTGGTCATNGTGTTTCATCATAGCAGCAGAAACTCTAACTAAGACAAGTTGGTACCAGAATTGTGGNGTATTGCTGTGACAGACCTGANCATGTTGTTTTTGGGGGTGGGGGAACTGTAGAGGAACTTTGGAACTTTGGCCAAGAAGAGCCATTGAGTGTTCAATGCTTGGTAAACTGTTCTGTAGGAGCTTGGAAGATAAGAATGTTGACAGCAATACAGATGACACAGGCCTGGCTTGTGAAGTTTCANGGNNANNTTNAANNNNTTATCAGGATTTATTTGTTATTTTGAATTAAGATTCTGTANTTCTGGTCAGCTGCAGGTGAAGAATCAGCTGTGNTTAACAAGATACCAGAACCTCTAAATTGAAACCTTTGCTTTGCTAGGATACTTGATGCTGGTTGGCTGGAGCTAAGAAATTAGTGGTGATTAAGAAGAGACTCACATCACTGAGGTAAAATCTTTGGGGGAAGTGTTTCTTGAGACAGCACATAGAAGCTGTGTTATAGAGGCAGCCAAGGTTGTACCTCACACTGGCAGCTGAACTTGGTACTGTGAGAGACAGGCAGTACTGGTTTGAAGGCATAAAGGGGTAATGAGAAGCAGCTGAGGCTTGGCACTGTGAGAGGCCAGGAGAAGCCATTGGTGAAGGTATAGCCTCAGTTGAAGGTCCAGGATTGAAAGGGTCATTCAGAGAAGTTGAGGCTTGGCACCATGAAGAAAACCTATGAGAGGCTATTGGTGAAAGTTCAGCCCAGTTGCAGCAGAAGACCCCAGCGTTTTGGAGATGCCAATACCATGGGATGACCACCAAGAACAGTAGCTGTGGAGTGGAGCCAGTTGGAGCCTAGAAGACAAGCTGTGTATGGTGTAGAAAGTAGAGCCAGAGAAGTGACCCAAGTCCTGTGGAGGCATCCAGAAGATTGTGAGTGAATCCCAGACATTGAATATTAAGTTTTCACTTTTGGAGTTTGGTTTTGCTTTTATTTGGTTGTAACTGTGCCCTGGTTCTTCCCTCCTAAAAGTAAGAAAATATTTGTCTTTTATTTTACAGCAGCCCACAGCTGAGAGACTGTAGAAGAATGTTTTGTCCAGGTCCCACCAGGTCCCATGTTCCCACAGCTGCTTATAAAATAATTACTTAGAGGCTTATATTAATTATAACTGCTTGGCCATTAGCTCAGATTTATTATTGACTAGCTCTTACACTTAAAACCAGCCCATTTCTATTAATCTATATGTTGCCACGTGTTCTGTGGCTTTACCTGTGTCCCATCACATGTTGTTCCTTGGGCAGCTGGTTGGCATCTCCTGACTCAGCCTTCCTCTTCCCAGAATTCTCCTTGTCTGCTTGCTCCGCCTATACTTCCTGCCTGGCTACTGGCCAGTCAGCATTTTATTTATCAACCAATCAGAGCAACACATATTCACAGCATACAGAACGACATCCCACAGCAAGGGACTTTGAATTTTAAAAGACAGGCCATTTTAAAGAGACTGAATTTTTAAATGTTTAAATTTGTAAAGGCTGGGGATTTTTAAAGTTATTTATATTCTTAAATATATTTATTTATTTATTCATTTATTTTGGTTTTTTGAGACAGGGCTTCTCTGTGTAGCTTTGGCGCCTTTCCTGGAACTCATTCGGTAGCCCAGGCTGTCCTCGAACTTATAGAGATCCACCTGCCTCTGCCTCCCGAGTTCTGGGATTAAAGGTGTGCACCACCACTGCCCAGCATATATTTATATTTTTAAGGTGAGATCATGTGGATGAACGAGAAAGGAAGGGTTGTGGCTTAACTGTGATGTGTTTGTGAGTCAAGTTGACATGGGACCAATTGTACTGAACAGTGTTATGTCAACTTGACATAAGATAAAGTCATCTGGAAGGACAGATGACTAAATTAAGAAAATGCCTCCATAAGATTGGGCTGTAGCCAAGCCTGTAGGACATTTTCTTAATTATTAATGATGGAGGAGGGTCCAGCACATGGTGGATGGTGCCATCCCTAGGCTGATAGCCTAGGTTCTATTAAGAAAGCAGCCTGAGCAAAGCCATGAGAACAAGCCAGTAATCAGCACCCCTCCATGGCCTCTGCATCAGTTCCTGCTTCCAGGATCCTGCCCTGTTTGAGTTCCTATTCTGACTTCCTCTGATGATGTACAGTGATATGAAGTATAAGCCAAATAGACCCTTTCCTCCCTAAATTGCTTTTGGTCATGGTGTTTCATGGCAGCAATAAAAACCCCAACGTAGACACACCTACCAACAATTATTTTCTGAGAAAAGTACTTAATAGCACATATTAATTATGATGGACTTCATATTTTCATCCATGTATATAATGTATTTTGATCATGTTTATCCCAGTACCATCTTAACCCCCCTTCCCACTGACCCACTTTCTCTTCCTGATGGGTGATGTTCTGTATGCTGTGAAAATGTGTTGTTCTGATTGGTTGATAAATAAAGCTGTGTGGCCAATGGTGAG
>LZPO01017659.1:63127-70627 GCA_001675575.1 Neotoma lepida | reverse complement strand
CACAAGGAAATGTAATAAGTTCTTTGCTGTAGACTTTACAATATACTAGAACCAGTTTGCAGAAATGAAAACCTTCAAATTCTTGATCTATTACAAATTCAAATATATATTCATATTAAGTGTGTGCATCATGTTAAAAGTAAAGGGAATAAATAAAGATAACTTTTAGATTAAAAAAATATAATTATTTTAATGACTAAGTATTCTTAATTTTCTATATCAATGGAGAAAATCAATTTTCCTTATGTGATTGTATTTATTTTTTATTTTTTTATTTTTAGGTTTTTCCTCTTAATAAAAATAGAATCTTTTTCTCACATAAAATATCCTGATATGGTTTTCACCCCTCTACTCCTCCCAGGCTGCTACCCCCACACCTTCCCTCCCATCTGGATCCACACTCTTTCTGTCTCTCATTATAAAAAACAGACCTCTAAGGAATAATAATAAAATAAAACAAAAACTAACATATCAGAATAGGACAAAGCAAAGAAACAGAAAGAAAAGAGTCTGAGAAAAGGTATAAGAAACAGAAGTAGTCGCAGAGGCCCACTTGTTCCCACACTCAGGAATCCCATAAAAAACACTACATTGGAAGCCATGATATACTCAAAGGACTTGTAGGGTAAACTTTATGTATATATGATATAATTTTTTAAACCCTGAACAGGAACCTCCAGTAATGCTGTGGAGCTCATTTTCTGTTGGCCATCTACTGCTGGGCATGCAGTCTACCCTTAAGAGTAGTTTGTTTCTCTGGTGAGATTCCCTTGGAGAGCGCTAAATTTTCATTTGCAAGTGGTTATCAATTGGACATAGCTTCTGGGTTAGGAAGAAGGCATACATCCACTTCTAGGACCACATCTATGCAGACTCAGGCAGGCCTGTGCATGCTACCACAGTCTGAGTTCAAGTGTGCATCAATCCTATTGATTTAGAGGGCCTTGTTTTCTTGGTGTCTTCCATCCCCTTGGACTCTTTACTCTTTCTGCCTCCTCTTCCAGGGGGTTACCTGAGCCCTGAAGAAAGGGATTTGTTGGAGACATCCCGTTTAGGACTGAATGCTCCAAAGTCTCTCTCTCTNTNTGTGTGTAATGTCTGGCTGTGGGTCTCTGTTACCTGTTGCCATCTGCTGCAGGAGGAGGCTTCTCTGATGATGGTTGAGCAAGTCACTGATCTATGAGTCTAGCAGAATGTCATTAGGAGTAATTTTATTGTTCTGGGTTTTTGTTTGTTTTATAGAACAGTTGTATTTGGTTTTACCCTAGTTCCCTGGCTATGTAGTCTCAGGTTCTTGGTCATCCAAACAATGCTGGTTAAGGCTTCCATCTTGGGGAATGAGCCTTAAGTCAAATCAGATATTGGTTGATTTTGCTGTATATAGTAGTCTGGGCTGCCACTTGTGGTCTCTTAGAGTCTATAAAACGTCTGTCCAAACCCTTCTGGATTTTAGAGTCTCCATTGAGAAGTTGGGTGTAATTCTAATAGGTCTGCCTTTATATGCTACTCGGACTTTTTCCCTTACAGCTTTTGAGACTTTTTTGTTCTGTACATTTAGTGTTTTGGTTACTATGTGCTAAGGGGAATTTCTTTTCTAGTTCAGTCTATTTAGTGTTCTGTAAGCTTCTTGTACCTTGATAGGCATGTCCTTCTTTAGGTTAGGAAAGTGGTCTTCTATGATTTTGTTGAAAATATTTTCTGGGCCTTTGACCTAGGCTTCTTCTCCTTCTTCTCCTCCCTATTATTCTTAGGTTTGGTCTTTTCATAGTGCCCCAGATTTCCTGAATGCTTTGTGCCAGAATATTTTAATATATATTTAACATTTTCCTTGACCAAGGTATCCATTTGTTAGTGTCTTCAACGCCTGAGAGCCTCTCTTCTATCTCTTGTANTCTGTTTGTGAGGCTTGCCTCCGAGATTCCTCTTCAAGTTGTTAAATTTTTCATTTCCAGATTTTTCTCAGTTTGGGTTTTCTTTATTGATTCTATTTCCACTTTCCAGGTCTTGAATTGTTTTATTCATTTCCTTCCACTGTTTGTGTTTTCATAGNTTCCTTTAAGATATTCATTCATTTCCTCTTAAAGGATGTATATCATATTCATAAAGGCTGTTTTAAGGTCTTTGCCTTAGGCTTTAGCTATTGTGCAGTTCTCAGGGCCTCTGTGGTAGGGCTGGGCTCTAGTGGAAACATATTGTCCTGGCTGTTATTGATTGTGNTTTTATGCTGGCGTCTCGGCATCTGGGTTTGGGAAGATTTATTTCTAGGTGCTGATATCTGGTCTTATCTTTGTTGGTATTCTGTTCCAGGGATTCTGTTGCTCTGTGGTTCTTAGGAGGGTGTGGTGGCTGTGTGTAGCCTGGTAGGAAATTATGGGATTCTTCTAGATATGACCACTAAAGGTTCCTGGTAAAATGTGTTTCTAGGTTTGGGAAGCTGACACTTAGGAATAGGAATGGGCTGGGGGGTGGGCTAAGAGGGTTCACAGGGAGAAAGAAAAACAGGGTGTTCCACAAGGATGTGCTTAGTCCTCTGGGAATGGGAACAGAGGATGAGGAAAGGCTACAACAGGTAGTCTGCTACCAAGCTGGAATGAGATGGGGTATTTGATTTGGAGGAAAAGAGGGAGAGTGAAGATGTGTAGTTCACCTACTTGCTTCACTGACCTATTTGTTTCTCAGTCAGGCTTGGCAAGTTCCAAGGAAATGCCTGATGGAGTTTGGGGGATAAGATAACAGGATGAGGGGGGGAGAAGGTTTGAGGAGATCTGTGTGATCCTCTGGAGATGGGGACAGAAGGAAAGGGAAGTCACAGTANGTGGTCTGCTACAGAGATGGGGGCGAGACAGGAGTATTGGATTTAGAGAGCAGGAGGGAAAGATGAAGATCCACAGTTTGATGACTTACCTTCCTGACCACAGTGGCCTGTGGGTTCTCTGAATGCCTGCTGGAGGTACAGTTGTATTTTTTAAGGCAGCCTTTACTCTAGTATGTCAAGGACAATATGGAACAGTGGGGTACATGAGCTTTGTTTTGATGGTTGTCTGTGCCGCATTGTTGAAGGCAGAATGAGTCACTTAGAAGACGTGATCTCCTGTCCCCACACTCTTAGCAGAAGCAGACAGCATTGGTGGAATCCATGTGATGATGTCACCGGTAATTTTAACTTTTTGTTTTCTTCTTTGTCATATTTGTACAGTGGATATACATTATTTTCTCATCATTAAGAATTGGCATGTGTCCATTTTGAAGTACAGTATCACGATTGGCATTCTTACTATTACATTTTTCAAATTAAAAGTAGACTTAAAGACCAGAGGAAAAGAAAAGGAAGCCCAGAAGCACATACAAAAACAATGGATCCTCAACAAGCCATGAAGAAAAACAAACCTGTTCTACAAAAGGAATGGGGAAACTGGACACAGAGTGAACATTGGGTCCTCATCTTTCTTCAACTCAAGGTGGGTCAAAGACTTAAATCTAAAGCCTGAAACTGCAAAGACTTGTAGAAGAAAACACAAAAGCTTCATAATGCTGGTATGGATAATGATTCCTTGTATATGACACCCATAACTCAAGCTACAAATCAAAGTTTGACAGGACTACATCAATCTTAAGAGCATCTACTTAACAGAGGCTATCACCAGCAACACGGTTGCCAAGGCAACCTGATGACTGGGGGATATATTGGCAAACCACCTATTTGATATGAGGTTAAGATCCAAACTATGTAATGCATCTCTACAGCTTAACAGCAAAAAAGAAAAACTGATTAAAGCAAAGTAATTGCTAACAAATGAACAGATAATTTGAATAGACGTTTCACTAAAGAACACATACACACAGAGACAATAGGTATATCATACCTCTTAAGGTGGGCCTATTACTAAAGGCAGTAAAATCTAAACTCACAGAAAATAGCAGTAAAAGAAAAGTTTTGTCAAGAATGCAATAAAATCTAAGCTTTTGCATACCACCGAGGGGACTGTGATTTGATGCAGTTACCCTGGAGTTCTTCTTTAAAAATTGAAGGCATATTTAGCATATAACCCCACAACCTTACTTCTGGATGNATATCAGAATATTGAAGGGAGAATGCAAACCATGTGNATTACAATGCTGTTCACAACAGTCAAGTGTAGCAGGAAGTTTCTNTCCTGCCCAGTCCTGCAGCTGTTCAGTCCCAAATAAATTATATTATAAACTAATTATAAACTGTTTGGCCTATTGCTCAGGCTTATAACTAACTAGCTCTTATGCTTAAATTAACCCATAATTCTTGTCTATGTTTACCCACATGGATGGGTATCTTTTCTCAGTCCAGCATTCTTGTCTCACTTCCTCTGCGTCTGGCTGGTGATTCTGTCCCTGCCTTTCCTCGCCCCACCTTCTCCTAGTCTGGTCACCCTACCTACACGTCCTGACTGGCTACTGGCCAATCAGCATTTATTAAACCAATAGGAGTGACAAATCTTTACAGTGTACAAGAGCATTATCCCACAGCAGTGAAGACTAGAAACAGCCTTAAAGGTCTCCTGAAAACTAAACAAAGAAAATGTGGCAGACCAACATTNAGGAAGAGAGATTTCCTTCTTTCTCCTCTTCTGGTGTTAGCTCAGCAAAGCAATTTCGTTCTGCCAAAAGCATCCACAAGACACAAACTGGGCTAGCATGCACACCGAGACCAACAGGGTTCCTGTATTTTATCCCTGTTGTGGGTGGTGACCGGGTCTCATCCCATTGGAGGGAGCTCAACCTCCTGGTCTGACTAATGGCTAACTGGGTCAAAGGGGACAGTTTAGGAATCATGAGTCCTCACTGGCTAAACTACTTAGATTTTAAAGTTTCTCACAACTACCCCCTTTTTATTACATTATTTTTTAAATTAAGTAACATATGTTGGCCATTTGACGTTTCTAGGAAGAGTAAATGATTCATATAATTGATGGGTGAGCCTGCCTTCCAGGAAGATGCATTTTCTTAATTCCTACTTAAAATATTTAAACAATACTTACAAATAGAGATTTTTCCTTTAGGTGAAATTATAAAATATAAACATTCACTTTAAAAAATTGTAAAAAAAAAAATCAAGCAGTATACCAGAGTGTGAGGCAAAGACATTTCTGTTTGCTGAGACCCTTCAGTCTTTCCCAGAAGCAGCACTGGAGGTAGCTTATGTTTTTACTGGAATTCTTGCATTTTTTAAAAACCAAGTAAGTTCATTGTAATTTTCTCTAACTCAGTTTTTTTTTTCTTTTTACAAAGTAGCAGAAAATTAGTGAGCTTTAAAATATTCCTGGGCCAAGCATGGTGGTCCATGGTAATGTGGGTCTGTAACCACAGCNCTTGGGACAGAGAAGTGGGGGATTCTGAGCTGAAGGCCTCCTCGGCAACTTAGCCAAAGTTCCAGGCTAGTCTGGACTTCATAGTGGGACCATGTCTCAAAATGTTGTTCTTTNGTAGTATGTTTTATTTTATTATTTTGTATGTCTGGTGTTCACCTGAACTCAAGTCTGTGCACCATGTGAATGCAGTGCCTGTAGAAGCCATAAGAGGGCATTGAATACCCTGGAATTGGTATTACCTATGGTTGTGAGCCATCATGTGGGTACTGGAAATCAGACCCTGGTCCTCTGCAAGAGGAGCCAGTGTTCTTAACTGCTGAGCCATCTTTCCAGCCCTTTCTTTAGTAATATATTTTATTTGTTAAAAATTACTTAATAATTTAGTGCTTAGTAACAATTGTGGTAATTGACCCCTTTTAAAAAATAGTGTTTTTATTGTATATTGATTGTATTTAAATTTCTTCTGACTTGATAATATGGGTACTTTTATAAATATTACTTCAATTTGAAAAAAAAAGAAAATATGTCAGACAAAAACAACAAAATGTAGTTAGCCTTAAAAAGAGGTAAATTCTGCCATCTCCATTAACATGGACATTGTGCTGAGTGAAATAAGCCAGTTACTANGTGATCCCACTTGTAGAGGTTACCAAGCAGTCAGATTCACAGAAACTGGTGTGGAATGCCTGTTGCCAGAGACTGGAAAAGAGAGAAATAGTGATTTGTTCTGCACTGGAAAAATATCTCAGTGAAANAGGGTGACCAAGTTGTGATTACACTTAGTACTTCATTGTACACTTAAAAATGCTAAGATGNTAGAATGCAAGCCAATGTTCTCACACTCACAAATAGGCAGAAAACCCCTGTTCTACTGTCAATCATTCATAAGATGTATAACCCACTAAGATGGCACCTCTCAAACAAAATACTTTGATTATAAGATACCCAATATATACCCCTAAGGTTCTAAAGTTTGTGAAATGTACAATGAAAGAGATACTCTGGTCACCTGTAGATTTAAAAATCTGTCTAAACTTTTAAGATTTTACTGTTACCTGAGTCCAGAAATAGATGAGCGTGAACTCTAGAGTCAAAATGACTTGAATTCCAGTNTGTAAAAGTTCTAAGATCCTAAACAAGATGCTTAACACCCTCCTATGTAAAAACAAAAGAGACTCNAGTCTCATTCCCTAGGTGGCTGAGATCATTAAGGATCATCATCCAGGTGGTNTACGCACTCTTCTTCTGACACAATATCACACAAATTTCCAGCTGCACACTCCTTCTTCCTGGTACCCCATGTTTATACATCTAAGATGACATAAGTAAAAACATACAATCCTGCAGTCTTAGTNAGGGTTTCTATTGCTGTGAAGAGCCACCATGACCACGGCAACTGTTATAAAGGGAAACATTTAATTGTGGTGACTTACAGTTCAGAGATTCAGTCCATCATCATCAAAGTGGGACATGGTGGTGTGCATGCAGACATGGTGTTGGAGAATTCTACATCTTGACAGGCAGGCAACAGTAAGTGCACTGTCTCACTGGGCATGGCTTGAACATGTATAAGACCTCAAAGCCTGCTTCCACGGTGACACAGTTCCTCCAACAAGGCCACACCTACTCCAACAAGGCTATACCTCCTAATAGTGCCACTTCCTTTGGGGGCCATTTTCTTTCAAACCACCACACTGACTCTGTATGCCAAAGTGAACACAAGCAACTGAGCTTCTTAGGGCACCTCCACCTTGGTCCAGAACCCAGGATGGACAAAGCAGCTTCTATAGCTTCAAGTGAGCTAGGAAATTTCTACTGAAAGGTTGGGTACATTAATTTAGAAGGGCAAGATGGGAGTCTTGAAGCACAACAGGTGTTCCTATGTTCCTTCCTTAGAGAACTATCCAGGCCAGTCATGGAGCACAGTGTGCCTTTGTCAAAAAACAAAACAAAGTTCATTTGAAGAAATAGTTGAGGGTCATATGAATTCTAGAATCAGGCCACACCTCACTCTGTAAATTAAGGTGTATTCCAATGAGCTAGAAGATAGAATTATCTTCACAGACAATAAAAATGGACTGAAGAAAATAGAAATAAGGAACATGGAACTATTGATAACTGAGAAGTTATTTTGCTTATAGGGTAAAACAGAAAAAAA
>LZPO01017659.1:34377-45189 GCA_001675575.1 Neotoma lepida | reverse complement strand
TGGCCACCCCTGCATCTTTCAGTCCTACTAGGGCAAGTGCCAATGCAATCACTTTCTGTGAGCTCTCAGAATTCACTGTAAACTCATTTATTNGGTAAGAATTTAGTGTATGCACTCANTTCTGACACAAGGGCTTATCAGAAACAAGATACTTGCAGGCCAAGAGTGTTTCAGAAAACTAAACAAGATTCATGGACCTATTCTCTTTGTTTTTCAAGGAATAAAGGTCTGCAGGGGTGTAACACTTTAATCAGAGGTTCGTTCNTGAGCACAGAANGACACACAAGGCAATTGCTACNTGATGAATCACCTTTACAGGGCTATGTCAGGCTGGACAGTGTACTGGCAATTTAACCAGAGCTGTCTCTGAGCTGCCAATCACCTCTTTGTGCACTTTGACCTTCCCTCTTTAGCATCCTTCACAGCACAGCAACAGGGAAGGCTTGCTCACCTGAGGAGTTTAAGGGCATCACTCTAAGTAGGAGAGCCCCCAGTAACTGAGAGGAGTTTCTTAATTTGAGACATCTAAAGAGCTAAACCTGATGTCAATTTCTGTGTGTCTGTCCTGAAAATGAGTATAAAAATGTAACTCATCAAATTAACTGGAGTATTTTGATTGATCTAAATATTTACCTTCTTTACATATAAATTCTATACTCTGCAATATATATTTTCTAGAATAAGTGGAATTATTCAGTATATATAATTTAAGNACAAGGTAATTTTTTTCATGTTTTAGTNCACAGTTGAATCAGAAAATAGAAATATACCTATTTTTAACAACCCTTAGTAGTCATGTTAATGGAACCAATCAGACGCTTAACCCAGAAGGAAAAATTTCAAAATCAATTAAAACTGTTAAGTCATGCTTAACACTAATCAAGGGAGAAAGCTTTTCAATCAATGTATTTCAAGTACTAAGGAATATGAATTTCAAGGAGCANTTGAACTCCTACTCACAGATATTAAAAAGGAATGCATAGATCAATGTGCCAGAAAGAACCACTAAAAGCCTGGATAAACACCAGTTGACATGTCAACATGGACAGAGGAAATGCCACATGGTGCCACTCCNGATGGGAGCTATAGATGGTTAATGACTGCTGAGAGAGACAGTCGGTTTCCCCCGGGGACAAGCTCCCGAATAAGTTGTCCAAGAGGGGAGACCAAGACACATCTGCATAAGACCAACATTAAATAGATTCAGTAGGTTGTATATACATGTGTGTGCATATGTGTTTATGTATGTGTCTGACAATAATAATTAAAGAAGAGATCATGGATTTGGGCAGGCGGGGTAAGTGGGAGGACTTTGACAGGAAGAGGGGGTGGGAGTGATGTAGATACAGCTCCTATATGAAGTTCTACAAGTAACATCTTTGAAGACCTATGAGATCTAATGTACCAATACTGAAAAGTCTACATAGCCACTTCAGGCATTTTACATCTGCTNTCACCTGAAAGCCTCACCAGTGCTGGAAGCAGGACATGAGGCAGAAGACAAGGTCATGGGCTTNACAGAACTGCTGNTGAAGAGAAGAAACACAGAAGTATCCACCATCCATGAAGCTAGAGACAGAAAAGGAGAGAGGAGGGGCTGGCTCCTTGTGAACCATGACAGGCAGAGAATAGAGTGGGATCCTGGGCAGGTTTCATTCCCAAGAAATTGTATGTGGCTGTGACAGTGAGACTGAGCATCCAAACAGAACAGTATTTAAAAGCTTATACAGATAGGCATTGGGATGGAACAGACAGGAAGAGAACATCCACAAACACCCAGGCTATCATATGGGACCAGTGGAAGCTGATACCTAGCCTCAGGGTTGCAGCACAAGTGAGCAAAGGCTTGTGGGAATCTCAACTCCGACCCAGATCCTGCTTAACTGTCTGTCACCAGTCCCCACAACAGTGCCTGCTGTGGAAACTGACCCCTCCTCCNTAGGAGAAGCCAGCAGCATGCTGGCTCTCTAATTCCCAAACAGAGTACCCAGCAAGGAGGCACAAGTGAGGTGGATGAGACCCCAAGCCTTAAACTTGAGAAGCAGCTGCACAAATTACCAGATAGTGTAGATCATTAAAAAGGACTTCAAAATGGGATTGGGTATACCAACAAAATAAATAAATAAAATAAACAGGGAAATTTATAAAATATAACTAATCTAGCAAAATAATTTGACTTTATAAGAAATCAATTGATCTCTTAGAACTGAAAAAAATATAATAATTAAAACTCAGAACATGATGCTGGGACTGAAAAACAGGCAAGGCACACGGGGAGGATTTGTAGGGTAGAAAATACGAAGCTGAAGAAATAGCCAGAGTCAAGCGCAATGAAGAAAATGAATGGAAATGTTAAAGGAGAAAGTACTGGAGACANGAGAGACACCGTGTCAAGTGTAAACATGAGAGCAGAGTTTGTTCCCGGGAAAGAAGGTCAAGGGAAGATGCAGAAGAAATATCTAAAGAGGGTTAGTGGAAGATTTGCCAGTACTTCTAAAAGATGTCATCCCACAGACCGAGGNGCTGTGCGCCCACCAAGCAGAGGAAATACAGGGAAAACTGCACCTTGAGCATAGCCAAGCAGCCATTTGGAAAGGAAGAAATCAGAGATCTTGCAGCTGCCGGGCTGGGGGTGGAGTGACACTCCTCCCCTGACCACTTCCAAATGANCAGCANAAAGTCTGATACTGGCTCTTAAGTAAGAGAAGTAGAAGGCAGAAGACAAGAAGTGACCCTTTAAGGAATAGATGCCGCACTAAAATTCTATGTCCAGCAAAAGTAGCCAAAATAAATGTTTTCAGAGAGAGTTTGTGTGTATGTTTATGGATCTCAGATGTGCTCTCAGGTGCTATCCACCTTTTTATTAAAGCATGGTCTCTCGCCAGCCTGGAACTCTCCAAGAAGGCTAGGCTGGCTGGCTGGCCAGAGAGTCTGAGCATGCCCCACCCCACACCAGGCTTCTTCACATGGGTGCTGGGGATCAAGCTCAGGTCCTCCTTGGGCACAGGAAGAAACACTGACAAGTGTTGTCAAAGGGGACGTGGTCCTAGACATGTGCACAGAAAGGAAAGTGAGATGAAACCCAACTCAAGGGTGAGTGTGTGGGTAAGTCTGAGTTAAAATAAATCTGCAAAGCACCAGAGAGTAAATACCCAGGCTTCCAGACAGCGTATCCTCTACCACGGGTACTCAGTTCCAGCTGGGGTGCAGAAGGAGACAAGCTGTATAAAATATCAGGCCTGGCTGAGTTCTCACAAATTGTTATTGACAATACAGACATCAGGCTAGATTTCATTCAAGAACTGTTATTCACAGACTTGGGGATAAAACCACATNAATGTGATGTGGGGACTAAGTCTCTATGTATGGAGATGAATAGAAAGACATCCATGCATCTCTATATATGTTTGACATTAATTATAAAGAGATGCACATATTTCTATATATTATTATATTTTACGGATACTATACATCTATGCAAGAACACATTTATCCATACATAAACTACATAATTCTATATACCTGATTACTACTAAGTAGCTGCAACCTATGACACCAAAAACATTCAGGCATGAGGGACTAGTGAATTTCAAGTCCATGAGATCCCAACATTGGACTCAGTGACGTACATCCTCCACACGTAGCTCAATTCATAAGCTTCTCCCGTGTGTTCATTTCTGTCACTGGGAACAGGGGACAGAGGTCTGTTCTGGAGAATGCTTGTTTTCTTTACTTGGGATTCATGGTTGCTTTCCTATATGCAATGAGTTAATGCCATGCATACTTCTGCGTTTTTAACAAAAACACTGCCAAGATGATTAGTCACTAAAAATTATGACAGAAATACTTGTCTTCACTTGGCATCATAAAGGAACAAACACCTGCACAAGATTATCTGAGTCACATACAAACACACCACACACACATATGCATACACTCACACATATACATATGCACATAATATACAACACAAGCACATACACACATATACACATAAATACCCATACACTCACTNACACACACATTTGCATGCACATCCACACATACTGCACACATATACACACACTACACAAATACACACACAAAAATACCACATGCATGAACAAATGTACACACATACCCATCACACACATATATACACCCAAACACACCATAAACACATACACAAATACATATACACATATATACATACACTACACAAATACATACACACCCCATTCACATGTATACACACTAACACACATACACCTGTACACACACACACACTGCACAGATACAAACACATATACACCACATACACTCAGGCAAAGTCAGGTGATTTCCTTGCCCTGAGACCCTGTGGGACAGAATCCCAGCACCATGTGCAGTTCTGCTGCAGAGACTGTCTGGGTGGCGGCTGACGCAGGAGACTCACACACCTGGCTGCAGACCGACATTTCACGCTGCTTGAATGTCAGCTTTCTCTACAGTCTAAATCCGGGGAAGCATCTGCTGCTCTTTTTCTTCCTCACACGTCATTTGAAGACACAAGAATCTTAGGATGCTCCCATGGGCCAGCAGGGAAGAGGCCATCATTACCAGACAAAATGCCTACTTGGGGGTTACTCAGAGCATGGGCCCCCGCAGGATCCAGACTACATTAAAAACAAACCTGTCTGATGGAATAAGTTATGGCCCTAATAAGTTTTCTAGAGTCTTCCATGATGGATCAATACTGACGTAAGCATGATAAATGAGCTCTAGTACACAATGAGCATGAATTATTCCCCTTTCTCTGGCTCAGTCCCTTCTACGATGGACTCTGCAGTCAGACGGGTACCCAGCTTCAACTGCATCCTACCGTATCACCAAATCTGAGCCCAACAAATTGTCAGATATCACAATACAAAGTGACAAGACAATGGGAAAGGTCTCTTTCTCCTAAGGGAAAACGCACTTATAAACTGATCTTTCAAAAGTGACTAAAACAAAATAAAAATCAAAGCCTGCATACATTTCCTGGATAGAGTGGTGAGTCACTCAAATATGAGGTATTCTGCTATGAAAAGGTATTTTACAAATGATAAAATTAGACTTTATGTTTTAAATGTGCTTGGTTCATCGTTTGAATGTTAAACTCAAGTGCCCAGGAGGAAAGAATGTGAACACTCCCAGTGTGGTGTTTTCTGTCCAGTAATTCAACTTCACTTGTTCATTGCTGCTCAAGCAGTGGGAGAATGGAACCTCTGTGGACACATTCTGATCTCTCTACTCTACTTAACAATTCCCCGTTAACCAATGAGAGGCCTACTTATCCAGGCTTTCCACATACAACTTAGTCCTTTGATCCATTAAAAGAAAACATTTTTTTTTTTTTACATTTCAAGTGACCTAATCTTTAACCAAAGCAACTTCCAATGAATACCCAAACTGTGTATTAAACTAGTCCTGCCTAATATATCTCCCCGCTTTGTGGTGATATTTTATCTGTGTTCCCTAATAAAATTTATCTGAGGGTCAGAGGAAAAACGGGGCTGCCAGCCACTGGTAGTAAAACAAGTCTTGCAAGTTAGCACACGCCCTTAATCCATTTGGTTCTCTGTGACTCCAAGGTCACATGGGGAACTAGCAGTAGGAGGTGGTGGCACATGCCTTTAATCCCAGCATCAGCCTTAGAGTTCTGAAGGTCCATGCAGACAAGACAGGAAGTGATGTAGCTTGGTGGGGATGAGTTAGCAGATGGACAGGCATAAAAAGCCGGGTTAGACCAGAAGTCGCTCTCTTCTCTTCGCTTCGCTCCTTGGAAGTAGAGGCAGCATTGGTGAGGTGAGGCTAGTGGTGGCTTGCTCCTAATTCCTCTGATCTCTGTCAGATTTTCACCCTTATTTCTTGTTCTGTGTGTTTATTAATAAGATTGGTTAGAAGTTCTTCTTACACCGCTTCCCATCCTGTGCTGAGGCACAGTGACTCACCAGAACTCTGCTCTATTTCTCTCCTCTATCCTGGATCATCGTTTAGCTCAATAGAGCTGACCACACATAATTGTTATGGTTGAATTCTCCCTGCAGAACCCATGACCATCTTCTTCCTGCAGGGCCCAATGGCCACCATCTCCCTGAAGAGTGCATGATCCTCTTCTCTCTGTGTCTTTCCATCTCCCACCCCACTTGCCTTGGAGAGTTTCTCTTCTTGGTCTCTTAGGCTCTATTTTACCTGTAATAGGCTCCCATGGTCACCCAGAAACTTTCCAGAGGTTCACAAGGAGCTTAGGGTGCCACACTGAGTGCAGCTTCTGCCTCTTGTCCTCTCACTGGCGCCCACATTTCTTTTTCTACCTCCACAGCAAGTTAAGCAACTATTCCTGCCTATACTCTTTCTTCTCTCACTTGCTCCCTAGTGATCCTTGCCTTGAACTTACTCTTCCACGTCCCTTTGGTGAATCTGTCTTAGACGTATCGCCAGGCAAACCCACAATGTCCTGTGTTCCTGGGCTTCATCTCTGCTGCCAATGTGAAAGTGTCAGGATGACATGAGCCCATTGCACCTCCAGTGCTTCCTGAGGAAAACTATTTTATAACTTCACTAATTACAGCGCTTATCTTCAATGTCCTCCCAACTAATCAGTTTATGAATTTCAGCATTTTTGTGATAGTCTGTCCCTCCACCATCTCTTCTACATAGTCTGCTAGTCCCTCAGCCACTGACCTCAGAAGTGTTTACCGAGTCTCTGCACTGTGCTAGGATAGCCTTATTAATTAGTGAGCGATGCAAGTACGCAGCAGGGAGAGCTTCCTCTCAGGAAGCTTGTNTGCAATAAGAGAAGTAAACATAGAAAGGACTGCAGCCTCTGCTGTGGAAATTGTCTCTGCACATTAGGANAAGAATGGATTTTGATTATGCCTACTTGTGTGTATTTATTGCCGATTTTAAAGAATTATTACTCCTGCAGCAAGTGATGTGTATCAGTCACGGTTCTCCAAATAAATTAACTGAGCTTATATTAGACTGTGTATTAATCACAGCATACAGTTTTTAGAGAATTAACTCACACAGCTGAGGTTGGCAAGTCTAAAATCTGCAGACTAGCCCTGTAGGCTGAAGGTTCAGGGAGACTCTGTGTATTANAGACCTGAGGCAGAATTCTGTCCTNTCCAGGAATCCTCAGTTTTACTCCAAGGCCTCAGTGGACCCAGGGAGGACATTTACACTATCAAAGGCAGTATCTTTTTCTCAAACTCAAATGATTGTTACCTGCATCTATAAAAACCTTCCTACCTGCATCCAAATCAGTATTTGACTAAAAATGGGGTGTGGTAGCACAGCCAAGTTGGCAGTGAAGTTTATCCATCACAGGACAGTGTGACAGAAGAGAAACAGAGGGGAAGAAATGAAGAAGAGAAAGGCAGAGGAAGAGGGGAAGGGAAGGGANGGGAGGGGACGGGAGNAGGGGAGGAAGAAANGGGGCAAGAAACCACCTGCTAATGATAAGTTTAGTAGAATACTGTCCTGGTTTGCCTTCTATTGCTGTGATGAACACTGTGACCAAAACCACCTGTGGAAGAGAGGGTTTATTTCCACTTAAAGTTTACAGTCCATTATGCGGGGAAGGAACGCAAGACAGGAAACTGGAGGAGAAGCCAGGAAGGAACACTGGTTACATGCTTGGTCTCCACGGCTTGTTCAGCCTGCTTTCTTATGCCACCCAGGAATATCTGCCCAGGCTGCTACTCCCCACAGTAGGCTGGGCCCCTGGAACACCTGCCCAGGCTGCTACTCCCCACAGTAGGCAGGCCTTCCTGAAGCATCATCATCCATCAAAGGCCACACAGACTTGCCTNCTCCCCAATCTGACATTCTCTCATCTCAGATGCCCCTAGCTTGTATGGNGTTGAGGAAGCAAACCAACACAAATACTAATGTTCAAATCTGGTTGTATATTGGACTTTCCTCAGGAACATTGACAAGCACAGTTCCAAAGCCTTGTGCAGGGCATTCTCACTCAGGATCCAGGGGTGAGGGGGAGAGCTTCAAGGTCCAGAAAATTTTCTAACCACACAGTATCCTCTCCAGAAATGATCTATAGATAGACTCTTAGCCTGTGGGGATTGTGACATGGGCCAGAAAAAAAAATTTTTAATCTTAGATGTCTATTTCTTTATTATAGATCTTTCTGTTTAAAAAGAGAGAGATTTGGAGCCTGAATAATATTTAGTATGTTAAATGGCACATGTGCCTCATATCAGCCTTTTATTAGCTGATGTCCTGTGACATGTAACAGACATAAGTATCAACCATGAAGACAAAAATCAGGTCTACACTTTGATGAGTTAGCACGTTCCTTTAGCTCCCTCTCTCATCCTCAGCAAATGTTATAGAAGTCCTNGTGAAGGACCAACGTACACGCAGCCATGAGAAGCATGGCTATAACTGAGACTCAAATAGCTTGCTTTGTAAAATACTCAGCCAGTTCTGAAGAGTGTAAGACTCATGGTGATCAATGGAGGAAAGGCAGGGCTTCTGAAGACTCTCCTCAGCTTTGGAGGAGGCAAGGACAACCGTGTGGACCTGTCAAGCAGTCAACTCAAATCAGTAGAAGTCATCGGAAGACCATTAACAGTAAAGACTGATGTCCATCGTATTAAGAATGTTAATACTGCACACTAAAAACATAGATCACTTTAGGCTAGTGATTAACAGGGGTGATGGAGATGGATTTGCATTTCTGGGGTTCACAATGGGAAGATTTTCACCACTCTTGAGAAACAAACCAATTAAGCCAGGAAGCAAGACGGAAACCTGAGGAACTTGAACTGCCTACTCCAGCAGCCATACGGGAATATCACAGCCAAGTGACTTAGAAACTGGGTAACATCTCAGAGTGTGCAGGCAGGAAGCATGAGGTGGGGTAGCCACCACAGTGAGGCTCTGGTGGGAGCACTCAGTCTGGCCTGTAGATGGTCACTTGGTCACTCGGTCCTCACAGGGCAAGTGAGGGACAGGTCTCGGGATGTTCTTCAAAAATTCTAGACTCATCGGCTCAGGGCCCTGGTTTTATGAACTATTTAACCTCAGTGACTTCTAGAAAGCCCTACCTGCAAATACAGACACACGGGTCAGGGACTTGAGAAACGAAGGGTGCAGTACATTTCACAGCAGGAGTCATTGAAATAAAGGCATACATTGATCATCTTAAAACCTGCATCGTGAGTCCACATCAAATTTGTCTGCAGTGGTGGTTCAATAACAGCAACTAGACAAATAAGCAAATCTTAAATATTTCTAAAGGACACTACTGCCCTGCTGTGTCCACTCTAGTTACATGACTCTGAACTGAGAAATCAGGAGGAATTCACTTAGTCAAAATTTATTTATTTATGCCTTCATTCTATTATTCAACACATATTTATTGAACTCATCTTGTAAACTAGTCATTGTCTTAAGCTCTGAAAATATAGCAATAAGCAAAATGGACACTGCTTCTTGGACATGTGGAGGTTTTATTTCAGTGTGAGAAGATAGATGAGTAAAGAACAGATAACACAACCTCAGGAAGAGATAGCCACATCAGTGGTAAGGGGACATTGAAAGAGCTTCCTGTTTGGTTGGAACTTATTGCCCTGTATCTGAGTGAAACTGCANATAGGAGGTCAGGGTTGACCAGCTCTCAATCCATGCAGGCCTTTAGAGAATCTACTGAAAAACACTAGCATGAAAGGCCTGCAGGAGTGGAGGAAATCCAGCAGACACACAAGAAAAGGGTGTTTGCCAGTGTCTTCACTGGCTTCTCAGTCGCTGTGACATAAACAACATTGAATAGAAACTTGGAGAAGAAAAGGCTTATTTGGCTTGTAGGCTATAGTTCATCATCAAAGGAAACCAGGGACTAACTCCTGGCAGAAACCTGGAGACAGGAACTGTAGTGGAGACATAGGAGAATATGTTTACTGTCTTGGCTCAGCTTGCTTTCTTATAGCACCCAGGACTACTTGCCCAGGACTANTTACCCCACCCACAGTAGGCTGGGGTCTTCCACATCAATCATCATCCAAGAAAATGCCCCACAGACATACTCATAGGCCAATCTNAAGGAGGAAACTCCTCAGTTGATNTTCCCTGTTTTCAGTTGACTCTAGATTGTGTGCAGTTGACAAAAACTAGCCAACACAGACAGGGAGAAATCAACAGTCTCTCCCATGCTGCTGAGAATCAGATTGGACCATCNGACCCGGAGAATGAAAGTTGTTGGTGGTGGCCTTGATAAAGCCAATGCCAACAAGATTGCTGGTCAAAGTGATGCTTGATATGTGCCCAAAAGAGAAAGAGAGGTGAGAACGTGAAGGAAGGCAGAAATAGGCCTTCTTTTTAGGAAATTGACTTTAAAGGGAGCTGTGAAATGGGGTAGCAGCTGGGGAGTGGTTCTGCTTTGGAGGGATATTTAAATGAGAACGAACACAGCACGCTTATAGACTGATGCAAATGGACCTAGAGAAATTTAACATCCGATTATATAAGTTCAGGAGCAAAGTTCCAGAAGAGAGCAGAAAGGGGGCCATCCAGTACATACATGGGTATTTAGGGCCTGGACTTCTCTAGGACAAGGAGAATTCAATTCCTGTCACTGGAAAGATGATGAGGCTTCTGGGTTCGGAACAAGTAATTGGAAGGTGGAGGATGGAGGGGGAGATAATGGTCTCTGAAATCAGGAGCAAGGCTGTCCTGGGGAAAACCTGAGCATATCGACAGCAGTGTACCTAAGTCCTTCAGCAGGTGACCTTGAAAGGCTTCATGGTGAGTGATGACCTACATCGTAAGTCTACAGTTGACCCTCAGTGT
>LZPO01017659.1:0-11578 GCA_001675575.1 Neotoma lepida | reverse complement strand
TGGGATTTTAGTTTATTCTTTGAGATTTCATACATGTGTACCATGTATTACGAGCATATCCACCACCTTTCCCCCAACATATCCCTCTCCCAAATTCATCTCCTCTTTTAAAACAATACGTTCCACTTCATCCAATTAGTGCTACCTGTCTGACAACAGACCTATGAAGAACAAGGATGGAAAGGCAGAGTGGCCATTTCAGTGAATATCTGATGCCTGTGAAAGGAAAGACAGACAGACTGAAAAGGCTCTGCCCAGACAGAGGCAGGGCAGATGACCAGAATCATCCACTACTGTACCAAGCTGAAATGACTGATTCTGGTTTTCCACCATCTGTCACAAACTGGATCATAGGGTATGTCCAAAGACACAGCAGTTAGACACTGAATTTCCATGTCTCTTACTCAGGTCCTGGGGGAGGTATCACAGGTCCTTAATGGCCTTCCTCGTGTCTCTCTCCTTGCTCACAGCTTTGCTATATGGGGCATCTGTTGGTTCTAAAGGTCAACATTTGTGTCCCTCTCATCTCCTCCTAGAACCCGGGTTATGCCTGGGAAACCCACAGCCACAANTGGTCAATTTATATTTAGTGAAAATGATTCTGTTTCCCTCTCCCCAAGCCAGTGTGTTGATATGACCCTAGACCATCAGCATACGATCCATCCCACCACACAGGATTAACAAAAGGTTTGGTGTAGGTTTCCCAGGGTCAGAGCTGGATATGTTGACATCACACACAGGAAAAGAAGAAGCTGAGAGTGCTGGTAGCAAGCTAGATGTCACCAGAGCCGCCTGAGAATAAAGCAGAANAGGCATGGAGAAGATAAGATTAAGATACAATAATANATGTTGAACCGCTTGGCCCAGCCATGCTTGAAGGCAGTGCTTATCTTATCCCCGTTCCTAGTGGGTCCCAGTGCCTTAGATTGGTGGAAATGGAACAGGGTCAGATCTTTTGAAGCAATAGGCTTTCCTGCCAGTGACTATTCTGCATGCCCTGCCGTCCTTGTGAGGACAATGGGCTCCAGCCCCAGCTCATCCCCTACAGCTCACGGGCCCAGTGTTTGCTCAACCACTTGCTTAATGAGCCAGCACATCCCTTTTCTGTTTAAGTTAGATTTCCTGTCACTGATGCCCTGAGTTTTCAGTGATACACTTTCACCAATAGCTTTGAACCATATTTTGGTTCTTTTGTAGCAAAGAGACAACAGAGTTTGGTGCAGTTTTTTTTTTAAGTTACATTTTCATTATCCATATAATTAATAACTGAATTTGACTCAGAATTGGTATTATGGTTTCCATATCAGTCAGGGACAAGAAATCATAGGAGAAAATATCACAGAAGATCAAAATACAGAATCATCTAGATATATGGAAAAATAGAGAGCACCAAGGTATCCCAAAACAAAGCAGCCATCTCCCCCNACAGCTGAAGGGAACACAGGTATAGGCTGGAANTATTAAAACATGAGAGCCTGGCATGGTACCTTCACATCCATCTGTATCGTTGCAGGTGGCAGGCTTTCTTCTGTTCATCGGTTGCATAATAGCCCACTGTGTTCATAAGGCACTGTGTATTGGCTGTACTGTGTGTATTGGTTATNCAAAGTGATGTTTCATTAGGACATTTTCTTCCATGTGTATAATACACTCTGAGAACTCACCCCCTCTACGACCCTCTCTTCCTTCTGAATCTCCTCTCCATATCCCTAGACTTTTACCCTTGTGTCCTTTTCTATTAAGACCACATGAGGGAGGAAGTCAATGGTTTTTGTCTGTCTCTAGATTATGTCACTTAAGGTGATAATCTCAATTTTCATCTATTTTCCTGAAAATATGAAATTTTTTCTTCCTTATGTCTGAATAATATAGTCCATTGTGTTCACATAACAGGAGTAACAGGAAGCTTGGGGAAAAAAAATGCTTCACGAGACTGAACTGTGGCTCCAGATGAGGGTGTCTCTGGACACTGAGGAGTCATCAACGAACCACAATCTAGACCTCCAAGGTGATGGGGTCTCTCTGCTGAAGCACACACAAGTGTTGTAAGAAAACAAGAAGCTATATGATATGCTCTTTCTATGGGAAGACTCCAGTCTCAACGTGCTCTGCTGGGTTGGACATGACAGAGCTGAAGCTGACAGAGAAGAGTCTGGTTTTCTTCCCATCTCTAGTCTGTCTCTGGAACCTTCTAGAGATGAAAGGGATCAAGATGGCTTCCATGGTGTCAAACAGAGGTGTAGACATACAACTGGGCATCTGTGATGTCATGGCTGTCAAAACTCTATCACCCAGTGGGTCTATCAACAGCTGGACTAAATCNGGGCACAAGAAAAATAAGTGACAGGGGGGTAGTTTCTAATTCTGACATCCAAGGATGTAGTCTCATGTAGGGTTGTTCAAAAAAACATCAAATGTACAAAGATTTTGCGTCTTAGGAAGCAGATCAGCTGACATGCCAGGTTGTCAGAAAGGCAAATCACATAGTAAGGAAGAAGAAATGAGTGCTGTGCTGGGACCCAAATTTCTCCAGCTCTCCCCTCTGCAGACCATGACAGCAACCAGACTACAGGACCACCATTGCTAGGTTCAAGATTAAGTGAGGACCACCATTGTTTATAGTGTAAACTAGGCAACGTTTCCTGCTAGGTTCANGATTAAGTGAGGGCCATTCTCATAGTTTAAGCAAAATCATGTATAATTAATTAATGCCTTTATCTTCTGTTAGCTCAAGCACAGCACTAATATGCCAGATCTCTTAATTTATTGCTTTTATGTTCATAAAATTTTTAAACGTATTTGTATTCTGTTTTGAAGCCTGAAGTGAAAGGGTTTGTTTCTTTAATGTTGTTTTGTTTCCTTGTGCCTCAAAGGACCCATTTATCACATCCTGGGAGGCAGTGTGACTCACTTTGTGTGTGGGCTGCTAGATAACTAAACCTGTGCTGTTCAGATAAATATGAATTGTTTTGTAAAAATCCAAGTTAATTTAACAACTGAATTTGGACTTGTCCCTGGTGGATGCCAGTGGTAAAAAATGATGGAGTACAATATCCAGAGTACACTGGTGACCTGGGCACAGTGGGGACATTGTGCCCGTGAACATAGGCCTGGATGGGTCCTGAGAGTCAACACCATCANGAAGGCCTCACTGAAATCTATCCCCATGGCCTGGTGTCCCTTGGGCATCCAAATGAACTAACAAGCTTGGGGAAGCTTGACACTAGACACGAAAAACAATAGCATTTCTCTGTCAATGACCAATTTTCATGCTAAAATCTCTTTCCAGGAACAATATCTCCAGCTCTGAGCCACCCTCAAGGGAAAAGTTTTTCTGAGACATTAGTTATCTGAAGCACATTATATGGAGAGTCCTGTTGACCTTCACACCATCACAGCGGGTAGGAAAAGCTTGCTTTCTTGGTATCAGAAGTTCAGTCTCTAAAACAGTGAAATTTTATTTCAAAAAACTCAGAGGGTTATGCCTTTAATCTCCTCTGTGCAGAAGGCTGATAATGCCAAGATTGCTTGTTCAGTGCTGTGGGGACTTAGAATTATTTGCCTCNCTGTGTTTCAAAATACTGGAGGTTTCATTTTGATTTTCTCCAGGTTCAAATGTCTCTTTGTTTTAAAATCACAAGATTCTTCAGACTTCCCCGGGGGGTTCAGTCACATTGTTCACAAATATATTTTGAAACAAAGAAATAACAGTAGTCAGTACCTTCCCTAAACATCAACAATCGGGAGTTGCTGAGCCTGCCCTCCAGGTATGACAATCAGCCAAGCTCTGGGGACCCAGGGTATTTGACATGGCTTCCATCATGAAGATAAAGCCATCTAACTGATGACCTGAGCTAATGAACTTATACTAAANGGTACAGGAGATTTTACACTAACCCAAGAGTGGCCCCTAGAGAAGGTCTGTAACCAGATCTCTCTTCCCTTGCTGACTTCTGGAGTCAATCTTGAACAAGCTGTACATCTTGAGATGTTCTATTGTGACAGAAAACATATGAGATTATCTTGATGATATCACCAGATTACAAACTCCTTGACTGAAAAATATTAGAAAGGGTGGGAGATGGAGAGAGCTGGANGAGGGATTCTGGAGTAGAATCAGCATGAAAACCACTTGTCCTCAGGGCCCTTCACCTTGGTTTCCCAGACTGCTGCATCAGAAGACTGCTGAATGATATTTTCATCCCTGTGACACAGCACTTGACGTAGGCAACTTCAGGGAGAAAGTTTTTATCGGCTCAGGGTTTCGGAGGTGTCAGGTTACCATGGGGCAGAGTGTGTGGTAGAATAAAACAGCTCAGATCATGAAAGGCCAGGAAACACACAAGAAAGAATGCTGGCACTCAGTTAAGGCAGCCTCTTTAGTAACCTGTACACGAGAGATTCTGCCTCCCCAAGTCACTCAAGAGACCAGAGCTCATAGCAAAGTCTTCCTGAGTCTTGCTGCATGTAGGAAGAAAAGTCTCTGGGTCATGCTGACTCCAGCATTTCATTTCCCAAGAGAAAAACAAACTAAAACAACCTCCCTTTATGAAGAAGGAAGCTTGGGGCTGGAGCGATGACTCAGTGGTTAAGAACATCTGATGGCTCTTCCAGAGGACTAGATTTCCATTCCCAGCACCCACATGGTGGTTCACAACCATCTGTAACTCTGTCCCAGAGGACCTGATGCCCTCTTGTGGCCTCTTCAGGCACTGCATGCAAAAGGCGCACAGACACACATGCAAAGCANTTAATAAACATGAAATAAACTTTTAAGGNGGACCATCAAGAAGGAAGCTCCAAGGAACACAATTAAAGATCTTTGTGGCATGGAATCCATCTGGAACTGACCTGGAAGCCTCTTCTCTGAGGACTAGCTCTTATAACATTTGAGGGTGCTATGCAAATTGCCAGAGGAGGAAAGCAGTCAATAGCCACCCCCGGCTGTAAATCCTATGAACCACAACAATGACCAGCACAGCAATAGGTACCCAACAATAAAAAGTGGCAATTATATCTCCAGGAAACCCCNAGAGCCACCATACTGGACTTAAGGCCCACTTAATAGTAGGGAATTCATGTCCGAGACTGTAAACCTAGCCAACTGCCCATGGCTGGTGAGACCATGGAACCCAGAGGAGAATCCACTACTGTCACTTCCTAAGCTAGTGCAATGCTAAGCCAAGTCCATTCTGAATCCCTATCCTAATTTTTTTCTTATCGTAGGATATGGAGACCATCTCTGAAATCCACAACTAGTGAAAATGTAGAAAAACAACTGATTGTAGGGAACCCAGCCCCGACTGATACATCTACATTCCAACCCCTTCACCTAAAGCTCAGGGAACATGGAGAGAAAGGGGGATGGAAAGTTTGTAAGGGCCACAGGACCACTGCTGTGAGACAGTGTTGTCTATCTATAACACTGAGCAGAACCCATGAAATCTCAACAATGAGGTCACCTAAAAAGAACTATACAATGACAACAACAGTGAACAAGCCAATGTGGATGAGAGAAAGCTCACAAGGCCCCACCCTTAGATGAAGAGCTATGGATATTAATGACTGCTAGGAGGAGGAGAATCAGTCTTCTGCAGAGACAAATCCCTAGTAGACTACCAGAACCCCAGTGCTCAGCCCTGAAAGAATCAATGTGTCATAGCCTGTGAGAAACATCCTCTACTCCCACCACAAGGGTGCAATAGTAACACTTCTACTTAAGGGGCAACCAACATCCCACTCAATAGGAGGGAATTCAAGCCTGATACTATAAACCTAGCCAACTATGGCTGGTGAGGTCATGAATCTTAGAGGAGAATCTAATACTGACCCTTTCCTAAACCAGTATTATTTCTAACTACATTGTGCATACTTATCCTTACACCCACAATTAAGTGTGGTCCTCATGCCTCATCAAAGAGACTTCCTTTTGTAGCAAACAGAAACCATTACCAAAATCTATGACCTACATCCATTGAAAGAACAGAGAACACTGACTGTGGCACCCAACTCCTATTGATGTATCTACAATACAACCCCTACACCTAAGATTCAGACCTTGGAGGAAGAGGAAACAGAAATATTGTCAGAACCAGAGGACCAGGATGCCTGCTGCAAGATAATTTCTACATATGACAAGGAAGCTGCACCCATGAAATCTCAAAAATATGGTTGTCAAAACAAGATCTGAACAATGTCAATAGCATTTGAAATACCCACAGGGATGAGGCAAATCTCACAAGGCCCTGCTCCTAGATGAAGAGCTATAATTATTGGCTGCTGAGAGAGAGAGAATCATTCTTCTCCAGGGATAAGCCCCTGATAAGCTATCCACTCCTAAGTTGTCGTCCCTAAACAAATATTCATGTAAGCAACACTAAATGGAACATATATATATATATATATATATATATATATCCATCCTCCTGAGTTCATTTATATTATAAAATTTATAATTATATTATATACATATATATAATTAAAGATGAGGTCATGAAGTTGAGAGGGCGTAGAAGGACACAGAGGAGTTGGAAGGGGAGAAGGAGGGAAGAAATTATGTAAATATAGCACTCATGTATAAAATGCTCAAAAAATTTAATGCAATAAATATTTTTTAAAAAAGAAAGATTCCATGTAACATGAGAACAGGAGACTGAAGAAAGAAGGGGCAGGAGAAGGGAGAAAGTGTGGAGAGCATGGGGGAGAAGCAGAGGTAGTGGAGGTGGAAGGAAAGAGTGGAGACGATGGGGGAGAANGGGGAAAGGAAGAGGTGACAAAAGGATGGGAGAAGGATATACAAAACATTTTGAAAATTCCATAATGGTATCTAACATTATATGTTAATTTTTAAAATTAAAATAAATAATAACAAAAGGATTCAGGGTGGTAGATGAGTTAGAACAATAGTTTAAGCTTCATCAGTGGTGGCCAACGGTAAACAACTGGCATGAAGAAGGCTTAGAAATGACTCTCTAAATGAGGTTCCCAACCTAGATACAAATGTCTTATGGAAGACAGAGATTGTCACCCACTGAGAGATGGCTTCTGAGCCAAAAGCCATGTCTTCCAGCCCATTTAGTATCAAGGCAGAGCCAGGTCAGTGGCCTTTACCAATTCACAGTAGGAAAAAGAGTGGGTGCTTCTTCCTGCCCAAGGTGAGGAACAGTGGATACCTCACTCCTATCTTTCTATATCAGCTGGAAGAAGAGGACCATGGGATGGACAGAGCCCAGATCCCTGAGGGTTTCCATAACTAATACAAACCAGACATCACTGTGACCATCTGAGCCCTGAGCATGAGGACTCGATGTGTACCATCCCTCAGATGTACCGAGTCCTTTACTGTTTCTGAACTCCTTTTGGTGGCAAAAGGTATGAGTCATCAATTGATCACCCAGAAAAGCTGCTGGAGACAGAGCTGAGGGCTCACAGGGACAACCCTCCCAGAGCCAACATGTGGTTCTGCCCTCAGTGCCCACCTCTAAAACTCTCTGACTACCCTAAACCTGAATCCAACTCTGTACCTCTTATCTGGATGTTTTATTCCTTGCACCATGATGTAATCTCCTCCTATGAATGGAGCTCTACACAGCAACTCACGCCCTGTTTAACCTGAAACCAACCTTCCTTCTCCCTGCAGCCGACAAGTGCGCAGTACAGTGGGTAGCGTTCAGTTTCAAATCAGAGTCCCACACTTGGGATCCTAGCTATTCACTCTCTGAGGGACCTTAGTCTGAGGGTCAATGAACTTAAGGAAGTAGTCTACTAGGTTTCCCTCATCTGGAGTCAACATAGTTCAAATGAGCTCTTAGCTTGTACCCATGGGACGACTGCAGGGTCCTGGGTGATAAGGCCTCATCAGGGGACNACCTCAATGAGCCAGGAACCTCAACGTTTCTCTCCATGAGCCTCTCCATGCAAGTTTCTGGGCTTCCTCGGAGCATGGAAGAGACAGTCCCAAGGAAAAGGTCCCAACAAAGCCATTCATCCTGTTGTGATTGATGTCCTAAGACATTATTGCACTGCATTCTGTCAGTCAAGAATGTCAATGAGTCCAGTTTACATAGGAGGGAAGGAAAAAATGGTTTCACCTCTCTGAAGGATGATTAGGAAAGATTCAGAATCTAGAGTAGGCGGTAGGAAACGAACAATTTTAGAAAAACAAGTTCTGACATTCCATGGACTATTTCCCAATAGCCTGTCACGGCTAGTGAGGACCAGGAAGAGNGCTCACAGCAGCTCTCAGGCTCCAAAGTATAGACAAGATGGGAGAGGGGAATCCAAGCTACCAGTCTGAATACCACCAATGTGTGTGTACTAGAAACACTAATCAAAAAATAAAATGTTGAAGGGTGAGGAAAGCTGGCTGAAATTATTTATGCACATACACTCGCATACATATAATATACACAGATATACATTGTGTATATCTCTGACTCAACAGTCAAAATGCCCAAGAAGAACATCCCTAGGCCTCTTAGTGTGAAAGTCACCACTGTGCCCATGTCCAATTTTGTCAGATGATATTTTAACAAAATGTCAGTTTTTCTTAATATGTTTTAAACAGTTGTTCAATGTGCATACATATTTGAAAGCACCATTAAGTCAATTAAATTTAGAGGTGGAAAAATTTTTACCTGTTTCATAGAAATTCAACAGAAGATTACAAGCAAAGCCCTCATGCTGGGATTCTCTAAACAGTACACCACATTTTCCCTGTGACTTTGTGTGAGCCTAAGAGGTTTGGGAAATTATCTATGCTATGGCTAGAGATGGCAGATAGAATTTGTGAAAGATGGTGGCTAAATCAGGGTCCAAGAAGCTCTAACACAGCCCAGCATGGTACATAGTGTTCATGCCAAGCACTCCACAGTACCCAGCTATAGGCTGGACTAAGTTCAGTCACATGTATCAAAACCATAAAATANTTTTTGGATATAATGCCTCTCTAGGAAAAAGCATGTGTACAGATATTTCAAAAGGCAGAATCAGTAGCATAAACGGCAAACTAATTTTGTTCTGGGAAAGACAAGGGAAGGGAGGCAAGGCAGTGCTGACTCAGGCATTGCAGATGCTGGATAATTTTAGATCTCATGTATTCACAGAGAAAACAAATGTGCTATATTGCCATCAGGAAGGGGGTTAGCTGAGGCCAGAAGCTGTATGAACTCAGTAAACGCAATTATGCAGGGCACAGAGCATACATAACTATGGAGAGTTATCCAAAAATAAAAGCCAGAAGTTTTCCCTCATGTGTCCATGTCCTCAGGAAAAGGAGGTGATCCACCTAACCTATAAAGCGACCACTCTGGGTAATGGGCACAGGCAGCTGAGCCATCACTGCACACAGGCAGGGACTGTGTCTGGGTACTGGACACGTACACCAGAGCTGTATACCAGTCAGGAAACAGGAGAGATGAATGCTCATCTCCTTTTCTCAGCCCAGGACCCCTGAGCAAGAAACAGTGCCACCCGCATTTAGGGTGGGTCTTCCTGCTTCTATTAACTCAATCTACAAATTCCATCATAGACATGCCCAGAGGTTTGTTTCCATGGTGACTGAAAAGCCTGTGAAGTTGACAATCAATATTAACCATCACAAACATCTTACAAGAAAAATGCCAAAACTGCTTGTTTTCTACAGAATAAACACTGAATGAGAATGAAGGTCCCCATTCCCTGTGACCTGGGGTCATCCTATGTAACTGTCACTCATATGGTGTCTGACCCCATGACCATGCTGTCTTCGCCCTGGGTACTTCATGGCTCCATCTGTAAACAGTGCTGAGCTGGAAGCCCTACATCACTGTGCTAACAAAGCACATGTCCATGGCTTGAGATGCTGATGGAGTTCAGAGGGGAGATTCATATGCTCTGAATGCCAGCACCCTAGCTCCACATCTGCAGACTGCTCAGCAGTGTTGATAGCTTTTCACACACCTGTGCCTACTTGCAGACCATCTCACTACTTCATCCTGCTCTTTCTCCACCCATGACTAGTTATCCCTGCAATTGAAGCTACCAGTGGGACAGAGTGTTAAAGAGGATGTCAGGCCAAGCACTGGATCTCAAGGAGCCAACTAAGGAAAAGGTTATTAGATGAGGAGTGCCAGGTGTGGGTCCTTCTGTCTCTGCCTCCTCATCTCTGAGTCCAGGGAGTCTCTGCAAATGTGAGAGTGTCTCACCAGCCTCATTAACTAAGAACATGGGATGGGGAAAGTTGAGATATTTCCTTTGGTCCCCTAGACCCAAGGAGCCTGCATTTAGACAGGCAGCCATTCTCCTTAGATTTTTCATCACAGAATCAACCATAAATAGGAAGGTATCCTACATCAGAGAAAGAAATGGAGACAGGGGTGGAAAAGGGAAGGAATAGGAGGAGGGGGAAAAGATAAATGAAAAAGAATGGAGAATGAGAGAGAGGGAAGGAAGGAAGAGAGGAAAAGAGGAAGGCAGGGAGGAGGGAGGATAGAGGAAGGGAAGGGAAAGGGGAGAGAGAAAGAAGGAAGAGAAAGGGAAATGAGAGGAAATAACAGATAAAGGGGAAAGAAGAAAAGGAGGAACAGGAAAATGAAGAATGGAGAAAACCTTAGGCATGTCCTACGCAAGGCTTTTATTTAGACTTACAAATTCAGAGACGTGTGGTGAAATCTAGACACAAACAAGCATGCACAGGTGTGATGCCTGAGCAAGAACCCCAGGGCCTTGAAGAAGATGGCTCAGCCTCCCTCTTGTATCCCGGAATCTCTTGACTCGGCCCACGTTAGACACGTCAGTGTCTGTTACATGGGTGAACACTTTATAGTGGCATAGCCTTATATAAATTCTCTCAAAGAAAGAGGCAGACAAATCTCGGAAGTCCTTTAAACTTCCTTGTAGCTACTTTATCTTCATCTTTTCTGGGTACTGATGCCAGTGAATATGGTTGGAACAAATGAGTTAATAAAACCATGTTAGATTGCCAGCCATTAATTCTGCCGCTACTCTACAGCCATTGCAGAGTCCCCCCTAAAGCCTCAGACTGCTCAGAGTACAGGTTTCCCTGAAGCTGTGATGTCTCCATAAGCAAGCCAGAGCCATGAATGTCTAATATTCCTCCCGTATTAATCCCCACAGACTTCATTCTTTCTGTTAGGAATCATGAAAAACCTTCTGTCTTTCAAAACATCTTCTAAAATCAGGGATTTATTATGGCAGTGGGATTCTGTATTTTCTCATTCATTTTGATTCATCTCCCTTGTAATGCACGGCCATTTAGAATAGTGCTTGAGTTTGCCCTAGAGCCCTGTGAGGAACACATGACTTCCGGCACAGGTGCTGTGGTGAGTTCAGATTTCAAGTCCCCCATCACCACCCCCTAACACCATGAGTAGGAAAGGATGACTGAGAACAAGTTATTGAGATTAGGGGGGCACAAAGGAGGGAAAACTCTTTGTGAACCAGAAAGGAAATTGTCATTCTAAGGGGACCTGGGGGAGAGGGNCTGATTCTATGCTAGCTGCTGGCTGAGCATGGTTGGAGGCAGAGTTGTGTGAGGAGGGACTTTGGGGACCAAAATCAAAGTCCTCAGTTAGAGCTC
>LZPO01017658.1:57951-86524 GCA_001675575.1 Neotoma lepida | reverse complement strand
TCTTAATATTAATATTAGATTAAAATATATAGGCACAAAGAAGTAATGTAATCATAATAAAATTATTTTTAATTCAATTGAGAAATAGTATATAAGAACTTCATGTAGATTTCAAGAAATCAAAACAGATCAACAATGTTGAGAAAATTGGCAGTTTAGAAAACTACAAATTATATCCTCAGCTTACAGCATACCCCAAATAATATTTCATTTTATTGGAAAATGCTCAATATATAATATCATATGCAAAAAATAGGTTGTAAAACTGCAAGGGTAATAGATTTCTCACTGGTAAGTATGAACTAAAGAGTTAAGTGCAAACAATTAAGCTATAGGAGCCAGAAGAAAATCCAGATGGAATTTTAATTGATCAAGGCTTAGGCAAATCTTTTCTACAAGAAGCAATGGAANAAATCTCAAAGAAAAATNCAGATGCATTGGACTACAAGCAAAGTTTAAGATGTTTAGTAGAAAAACAAAAATCTAATCTAGAAAATATTTGAATCAAAAACCAAAAACAAACACCTTACCTCCCCTTCTCCTGCTTTCCTCCCTTCCCGTCCTGTCCAGTCCTGTCTGGTCCTGTCCCCTCCACTCCTCTCCCCTCTCTTCCTCTCCCCTCTTTCCCCCTCCCCTCCTCCACTCCACTTTCTCCTCTCTCCCATTCTCCAATTGGCTCCATTCTGACTAATACAACAAGTATCAAAGGAACGCAACTGTGGTGGTTTTAAATATTAAGAAAGAACTACTCATCTCATCTATTCTTCCCCTTTCCAAAATAAACTGATANTCCTTGTGACAGTTAAAATTTTGTGTATGAAAGAGAGAAGAGTGAGTTTTGCTACCCTACTCCTGACAAGAGTGGAATTCAGAGTAACTAAAGTAAGATTTAAGCCTACTGCTAAAACGTGAAGTGGTTGTGCTATGCACTTGAGTCTAGATTGGATAATCAAATGTTTCCTTTACAAAAAAAGCCATGTTCAGAAAGGAAAAATGGAAACACACCATTTTCTTAAGGTGAGATTAACTTGCATGCCAATGGCCAGTCATCACATATAAGGATGTGTGGATGTTCAACTGGCTGGGTACATTAACATACTCCAGGTCCAGTCCCCTTTAAGACAAAACTTCTCATTATTGTAGCTCTTACAATAGGCTATGATAACTCACTTAAGACTGGGTTTGCTCCGGATTAGTTTTGCACCTGAGAAATGTTTATTAAAGAGGCACTGTTTTATGAGGGGAACACTCCTAATGCTTCATGGCATCCTGCAAGCTAATTTATTTCCAAGGTCACAACCCATTGGAGAGGAATGTACAAATAAATGTCTAATAATAAGCATTTGATGGAAATAATAACAATTTCCAATTCCCAATTTGATCATTCCTTATGAATTTAACCTTAAAGCTACTACAATTTGCTTAGCGCCTAAATATTTGATGAACAATAGCACTCACAAGTTTCCATTTGCCAAGTGTCTTTGTTTAAATTATTGTTCAGTCTTTATGTGGAAGAGATATGTGCATGTCACATGCATGTAAACATGTATGCATGGTGTGTGCATGTATGTCTGTCTATGTGAAGGACCTGTGTGTGCATGATGTGTGGATATATGTGTGTACAATTGAGTGCTTGAGTGTGGGCACACATGTGTGTATGTAGAGGTCACAAGACAATCTTGGGTGTCTGTCCTCGACTTTCACACTGTTTGAGACAGGGCATTTTGTTGTTTCTCTTCTGTATAAGCAAGGATAGTGGGTCCATGCATTAACTGTTTGAGTACACTAACATCCTTATAGTCCAGTCCGTTTTAAGACAAAACTTCTCAGTATTGTTCAGATTAAAAAAAAAAAAACTCTCGTCTTTGCCTTTCATCTCCTAGGAGTACTGAGATTACAGACGCAGGCTACTATGTCCATCTTTACATAGGTTCTGGGAATTTGAAGTCAGGTCCTCATGCTTGTCAACAAGAAATTTACCCACTGAGCCACCTCCTTAGCCTGCCAAGGCCCTCCTATAAGTCAAATGTTTTAAATATATGCAGATATAAATATAAATACTCCTTAAGTCTGTGTGGCAGGCAGAATTCTAAGACATTCTTTATTGAATCAAACCCTTACAGAGTCCCCTTGAGGGTGACCAGAACCTTAAGCTTGGTTCTCATTAGTGTGATATGCCCAAAGGCATGGGGCATCACTATGTTTGCCTTAGTTAGTAGGAAGAAAAACTCTCCTAATCTGGAAGAAGCAAGTGATGTTGGAGGACTGGTCAAGGGGCCATGCTGGCCAAGAACCATATAGTGACTGCTGGTTGATGGCCAGCAAGAGAGACTGAATTCCATTATCAATGTGTGACCTTGGAAGACAACCTTGAGCTCTAGACAGGAACGCAGCCTGGCTGATAACTAGATTGCAGTTTTATGAGATGCTGAGCAGAAACTCCTGCAGAACTGTGCTTGCATTTCTGATCTGCCGGAATTGTGAAATGAATGCAAGTAGGACTTCCGAAGTCCTGCACAATGACAGCAATAGAAAACTAGTAAAAATACCAACACAAAAGTACCACAAACTCTTCTTACACAGAAGAGGTGTTTGATGTGAAGTGCAGATCTTANATTCACAGAACTTATAGAAGACCTTTATCATTTTTTAATCCAATGACAAGGTCTGCAGAAAGTCAGTCCTGACAATAGTTGTTGGGGAGGGGTGTATTCCATAGTCAAGGCTTCCCATCATACTAAATTTTACTTTCCTAATGATTATCCTAAGTTAACATTTACCGCTCTGGATGAACTAAATGATTCAAGGTATTTTTTCAACAAGGTCATATCTTTTAAGTGGAAATGTCAAAAAGTCATATATTAGCAGATAGATCTTACAGTTAGTCTCACTGTCATGAAAGCCTCCTGTGTTTCTTACTCTTTTCATTGCTGTGAACAAATACTTGTTAACAAGAAACTTAATGGAGGAGGAGGAGTTTATTTTGGGTCATGGCTTAAGAGGATATAGTCCATGATGGTGGGGAAGGTATGGCTGTGGGAGCACGGAGCACCTGCTTGCTCATGCTTAAAGGACCAGCAAACACAGAGAGAGGTTGACTAAAAGTCACGTTCTGCTATCACTCTCAGGGTCCACCAGTAGTAATGTACATATAGCTAGCTCCTGTCTCCCCAAACTCTAAACCTTCCCAAAGAGTCACACCATCAGGGACCAAGTATTCAAACCCATGAGACCATGGGGAATATTTCCATATTGAAAGTATAATCCTTCCTGTGTAAGAGCTGTTAGGATCAATAAAACAGGCAGTCATCTAATGACAAGTCACATTGGTTCTTACTGCCATTTCCCATCTTGTCCAGGTTGCTGGAGACGCCTCTGACCCCCTGGAACCCATTCCAAACACAACAGAGGGATGTAGTTAAACTGGGACTTAGATTTTTGTCTGTTGCCAGATCAAATTCTAAGTTGGTTTTCCAAATTCTTTTTTAAAAAGGACAATTGCACACAACGTCTCTGCCCTTTCCTGATGCTGTTTCTTTGCTTCTTTTATTTCTTCAGACAGGGTATTCATGATTATGGAATACTGTGTTAACATAATCTCTACCCAAACATTAACATGGCCAATTTTCTCAATTCCTTCACATCCTTATTTTAAAAATGACCCTTTCAGACTAATCCTTTTCTTCTCTATTTCTTTCCCATTCCTTTATTTACTCTCCCAATTCAAGACTTATTTCTTAATGTACTACAAATTGTATTCATGTTGTTTACTCTGCCTCCTTTAAGAGGAAAACTAAAAGCATACATTCAACTCAAGATATTTTCAATANTCCTTGTGACAGTTAAAATTTTGTGTATGAAAGAGAGAAGAGTGAGTTTTGCTACCCTACTCCTGACAAGAGTGGAATTCAGAGTAACTAAAGTAAGATTTAAGCCTACTGCTAAAACGTGAAGTGGTTGTGCTATGCACTTGAGTCTAGATTGGATAATCAAATGTTTCCTTTACAAAAAAAGCCATGTTCAGAAAGGAAAAATGGAAACACACCATTTTCTTAAGGTGAGATTAACTTGCATGCCAATGGCCAGTCATCACATATAAGGATGTGTGGATGTTCAACTGGCTGGGTACATTAACATACTCCAGGTCCAGTCCCCTTTAAGACAAAACTTCTCATTATTGTAGCTCTTACAATAGGCTATGATAACTCACTTAAGACTGGGTTTGCTCCGGATTAGTTTTGCACCTGAGAAATGTTTATTAAAGAGGCACTGTTTTATGAGGGGAACACTCCTAATGCTTCATGGCATCCTGCAAGCTAATTTATTTCCAAGGTCACAACCCATTGGAGAGGAATGTACAAATAAATGTCTAATAATAAGCATTTGATGGAAATAATAACAATTTCCAATTCCCAATTTGATCATTCCTTATGAATTTAACCTTAAAGCTACTACAATTTGCTTAGCGCCTAAATATTTGATGAACAATAGCACTCACAAGTTTCCATTTGCCAAGTGTCTTTGTTTAAATTATTGTTCAGTCTTTATGTGGAAGAGATATGTGCATGTCACATGCATGTAAACATGTATGCATGGTGTGTGCATGTATGTCTGTCTATGTGAAGGACCTGTGTGTGCATGATGTGTGGATATATGTGTGTACAATTGAGTGCTTGAGTGTGGGCACACATGTGTGTATGTAGAGGTCACAAGACAATCTTGGGTGTCTGTCCTCGACTTTCACACTGTTTGAGACAGGGCATTTTGTTGTTTCTCTTCTGTATAAGCAAGGATAGTGGGTCCATGCATTAACTGTTTGAGTACACTAACATCCTTATAGTCCAGTCCGTTTTAAGACAAAACTTCTCAGTATTGTTCAGATTAAAAAAAAAAAAACTCTCGTCTTTGCCTTTCATCTCCTAGGAGTACTGAGATTACAGACGCAGGCTACTATGTCCATCTTTACATAGGTTCTGGGAATTTGAAGTCAGGTCCTCATGCTTGTCAACAAGAAATTTACCCACTGAGCCACCTCCTTAGCCTGCCAAGGCCCTCCTATAAGTCAAATGTTTTAAATATATGCAGATATAAATATAAATACTCCTTAAGTCTGTGTGGCAGGCAGAATTCTAAGACATTCTTTATTGAATCAAACCCTTACAGAGTCCCCTTGAGGGTGACCAGAACCTTAAGCTTGGTTCTCATTAGTGTGATATGCCCAAAGGCATGGGGCATCACTATGTTTGCCTTAGTTAGTAGGAAGAAAAACTCTCCTAATCTGGAAGAAGCAAGTGATGTTGGAGGACTGGTCAAGGGGCCATGCTGGCCAAGAACCATATAGTGACTGCTGGTTGATGGCCAGCAAGAGAGACTGAATTCCATTATCAATGTGTGACCTTGGAAGACAACCTTGAGCTCTAGACAGGAACGCAGCCTGGCTGATAACTAGATTGCAGTTTTATGAGATGCTGAGCAGAAACTCCTGCAGAACTGTGCTTGCATTTCTGATCTGCCGGAATTGTGAAATGAATGCAAGTAGGACTTCCGAAGTCCTGCACAATGACAGCAATAGAAAACTAGTAAAAATACCAACACAAAAGTACCACAAACTCTTCTTACACAGAAGAGGTGTTTGATGTGAAGTGCAGATCTTANATTCACAGAACTTATAGAAGACCTTTATCATTTTTTAATCCAATGACAAGGTCTGCAGAAAGTCAGTCCTGACAATAGTTGTTGGGGAGGGGTGTATTCCATAGTCAAGGCTTCCCATCATACTAAATTTTACTTTCCTAATGATTATCCTAAGTTAACATTTACCGCTCTGGATGAACTAAATGATTCAAGGTATTTTTTCAACAAGGTCATATCTTTTAAGTGGAAATGTCAAAAAGTCATATATTAGCAGATAGATCTTACAGTTAGTCTCACTGTCATGAAAGCCTCCTGTGTTTCTTACTCTTTTCATTGCTGTGAACAAATACTTGTTAACAAGAAACTTAATGGAGGAGGAGGAGTTTATTTTGGGTCATGGCTTAAGAGGATATAGTCCATGATGGTGGGGAAGGTATGGCTGTGGGAGCACGGAGCACCTGCTTGCTCATGCTTAAAGGACCAGCAAACACAGAGAGAGGTTGACTAAAAGTCACGTTCTGCTATCACTCTCAGGGTCCACCAGTAGTAATGTACATATAGCTAGCTCCTGTCTCCCCAAACTCTAAACCTTCCCAAAGAGTCACACCATCAGGGACCAAGTATTCAAACCCATGAGACCATGGGGAATATTTCCATATTGAAAGTATAATCCTTCCTGTGTAAGAGCTGTTAGGATCAATAAAACAGGCAGTCATCTAATGACAAGTCACATTGGTTCTTACTGCCATTTCCCATCTTGTCCAGGTTGCTGGAGACGCCTCTGACCCCCTGGAACCCATTCCAAACACAACAGAGGGATGTAGTTAAACTGGGACTTAGATTTTTGTCTGTTGCCAGATCAAATTCTAAGTTGGTTTTCCAAATTCTTTTTTAAAAAGGACAATTGCACACAACGTCTCTGCCCTTTCCTGATGCTGTTTCTTTGCTTCTTTTATTTCTTCAGACAGGGTATTCATGATTATGGAATACTGTGTTAACATAATCTCTACCCAAACATTAACATGGCCAATTTTCTCAATTCCTTCACATCCTTATTTTAAAAATGACCCTTTCAGACTAATCCTTTTCTTCTCTATTTCTTTCCCATTCCTTTATTTACTCTCCCAATTCAAGACTTATTTCTTAATGTACTACAAATTGTATTCATGTTGTTTACTCTGCCTCCTTTAAGAGGAAAACTAAAAGCATACATTCAACTCAAGATATTTTCAATANATTTTTGCAAAATGATGGAGCTTCAGATTTAGTAGTAACATATGCATTTTGAATTCTCATTTGTAAGGAGTCTAAATAATTTAAGAATGGCANGTACACAGTCTTATGACCATTCTTAGAATCATGGACAAGAATTTTGAGTTATTTCCCTAGGGTTCCAGGTAAAGTGAACCCCTCTCCCTCTACACAAATGGAGTATTGTCGAGATTATCTGTCTTCTAATTACCTGTTAAATAGTTTCTAACTTACACTATTTGATATTTACTATGTGTTGATTTTAGAAGAAAATGTGGTCTTGTTGAGTCTTATTAGAGAATATTGGGGTTCTCAGGTGGAGGGTAAAGTTAGTATGCTTGTGCAATCCAGCTCTACACTTTTGCTAAGCTGTTTGCTTTCCTAAGCATTTCCATCTCCTCTTTAGCTTCCATTGTGGAAGCTGCATTTCATAATGGACTACTGATCAGAATGGCTATTCTAATGGAGGAATCCCAGAGGAGAACATGTATCAGATGCGAAGTATTCCCCTCAGATTCCCTGGTGGTCATGGGAAGCAGGAGAAATTCTTGATGTGTGAAGTGACTGTCACCACTGTCAGAGCACTGTTGTGTGGGAAATGAACCACAGCCAGAATCAAAGTCTGCTTCTTCCAACACACTAGATATTAATGTGCGACAACCATTGAACGATATTTCTAATCAAACCTTCATGTTTAAATGGACAGAGAACACATTTCAACTTAGATGCTCCAGGTGGCAAATTTTTGGCATACTTAGATATAGGAATACACAAGAAATTAAAGACTCCTTTTCAAAGAGTCTAGGCTTAATTTATTCTTGGGAATATGAAACTCTCTATACTCCAACTTGAGTTTCATAGAGTCACCATAAAGGTAGCTCCATCCTTTCCTCTAAGGATTAATTTTAAACTATGCATACTTTTTTCTTAAAGGGCTTCTGCAGCCTAAATTAAATCACTTAAAGCCTGAATAAAGTGATATTAAAGTTAAACTGAGTTCCAGGAGAGCAAGGCAATTCGGAGGTGGGTTAAAATTCCTTTCTTGCTCTTCGGCCTTAAATCAGACTGCCCTGTTAAGGTGTGGTAATGATCTAAGGCAGTATGTCGTCTTTCATGCCAGGCAGCGTACCTTACAATTCCTGAATTAGAGAACAGCTATTCCTCCAATTATTATTTTAACTACGTAGTCATTCTCAGTTTAGATTTAGGTCAGGCACCAAAAGTTCCTCCAGGATCTGAGGAATGAATATATAAGCTCCAGCTCAAGACATTATCATCAGAGCCTCATCCAGAAACGCATTCTAGGACATATAGGAAATTAAAAAAAAAGATTTTGATTATTGTCTAATATAGGAAGTTGTGTGTGTTTATCTCTGTAAATCGCACTTAAATACTAGTGGCTCAAATGTGACAAAATGGAGCCCCACACAGTCCCAATACGAGTTGTAAAAACCAAACATTCAGGCATGAAAAGTTCTTTCCCCACCCTTAAGTTGTTTTCAAGCTTCATCCCTTTTTCTGCAATAACTAAAGAAAAGCCACAGTAGCTTCAGCCATTTGCATCTGAGGAAGAGATGTTTTGCCTTGGTGATATAGTTAATGAGTCTAAAAATATTCAGTATAATAATTCTGTCAAAGCCCCCACAGTCTCCTCAATGAGCGGAAGCCTGCAGGATTCCGATGGGGAGCCAAGTAATGAGCTCTCAGCATCCGCTCCCACACCGTCCAGGCGAAATATACTTGGGCCTCAATGGTTCCGCATCATTAGCAACATGAAACAAAGACACATGCTTGACTTTAATAAGCGACTAAAGTTGCTGGCTTACTAGTCTGCTACCTCACGTAAACTCTCTTTCAGGATTTCAAAACGGCTCCTTGCAAGGGGAAGCAGGGAGGGCTTTGCAAACCAAGTTCGGTTTAATTTAATGTGGCAAATGATTGAGCAGAATGGGGGGAGGAGAGGACACAGGAAGTGATGAGATTCTGACATCCAGTCTCCCGGGCTCATAACAGACTGCAGTTGCGCTGTTGGAGGCGATGGTGACGGTGGGCTGCAGTGATCAGGGCTGTGGGCATTTGTGACTGAGTTTGAATCGGTATGCTTGCAAGACAGGAAGTGAACAAGCTTATTTCCCACTGGGAAAGGTTCAGACATGATTAACTTGGGCATGACCAAATAGGTCAATAATATGACAATGAATTTCTATCACTATAATTAAGTGGGGAAATTTGTGTGATTTGTTCTTCGTGTTCTGCACATCCCAATGATGCATTAGCATGGATTCATTTAGTTTCTTTCATTAGATGAAATCATGGAGCTACAGTTTAAGATAGTGAGGGCTCAATTTGAATACTTAAAAGTTATTTCTGCAAAACAACATCACAATCTATACTGTATTTTCAGCACAGGCTTTTTCACTCCAGTATTGAGGAAATGATCTGAAAGCTGTCACACCATGCATACTAATTGCTTCAACAGTGATATTCTCANTCAATTTCGGGTCTCACAAATATCCATCATCAGGAAAAATGAAGACTTATCACACAGAATGAATTGGTAAAAATAAATTCATCGTGTTGGAATATTCAGATTCAATCTTTTACTTACATATAATTTGTCAATTACTAAAATATTTCTACCTTTTCTTAAACAGAAAAAGTTCCTAAATATAATCCCCAAGTTTTAGCATTGGGAGAGAACTCTTGTCCACCCAGGCCACAACCCACTTCATTTTGTAATATTCTTCTGGAATTTTTTCTTTTTCTTTTTTTTGTGTGTATGTATGAGCAATGTGCATATTTATAAGTATGTATAGGCCAGAGGCCAACTGCAGTTCTGGCTTATTCCTCAGAATGCTTTCCACGTTGGCTTAGAACTTGCTGATTAGGCTAGGATGGCTTGCTATGAACCCAGGAATCCATCTGTCTCCACTCCCCCAGCACTGGGGCACCACGATTACAATTACACACAAACAGGTCCTTTTTTTTCCCCTTACATAGGCTCAGGTCTTCATAGTTCTATGGCGAATATTTAATGATTATTTTCCCATCTCCTACAAAATNAATTCTTAACATTAATTTAAAAGGAGAGGGACTGACTTCTGGCTTTACATAATGGAATGCTGGAATCTAAATATTGGTTTCTGTTGTCTTCTAAACCCTATTGCTTTGTCTTGTTTTGTTTTGTTTTTGGTATCATCGTGATAATCTTCAAGCAATTTTTTCCATCATGAGGCTTATATTTTTCTTTTAATGCTGCAACTGTGTATTGGGTGAGTAGGACTTAAAGAAACATAGGCAAAATGAAAAGAAACTCACTGGAAATATCAGAGGTGATATTAAAATCATTAATTAATCTCACTTGATTATAGTTTTTCAGAAGTCCNTTCCAAAACTTAACTGCCACTTCAGAGGGCAGCTGGGATCAACTTTTAAGGGGATTGTGTTGCTTGGTTTTTGTCAGCTTGATTCAAACTAGAGTCATCTAGGAAGAAGAACCTCAATCAAGAAAACGCTTCCATCAGACTGACTTGTAGGCAAGTCTGTAGGTGCATTTTCTTGACTAATGACTGATGTGTGAGGACCCAATCCACTGTGGTTGGTACCTCCCTTTGGCAGGTGGTCCTGGATGGTCCAAGAATGTGGGCTGAGCAAGCAGTGAGCAAGCCACTAAGCAGCAACCTCCATGGTCTCTGCTTTTGTTCCTGCTCCCAAGTTCTTGCCTTGAGCTTCTGCCTTGGCTTTTCTCGATGATGGACTCTGATCAAGACATGTAACACAAATAAATTCTTTCCTCTCAAAGTTGGTTTTGCTCCAATTCTTTATCAGAACAATCAAAAACAAAGCAGGNAAGGAATGGAGGAAAAACTTGCAACATTTAGTTTTGATGAACCCATGCGATATTTCAAGGACTAGACTTCTATTCTCCAAGGAAACCCATATAGACTGCTTTCTCTTGAGGTTTAGTTCCATGCTGTCTAAATTTAATTTGCTTTGCTTTTGAAAGACAAAATTAACTTCCCAATGTGAGTTTCTGGCATTTCTGTTACCTGCACCCAAGCTCCTTTTTCTCAATAGCTGACATTGTCCTTTATGCCATGAGCGCTTCAGGATCCAACAGCGCTTTTCTGGGTCTGGGAACTATCAGTATTCTCACCATATCTGAGATCTCGTCAAACGATTTGATGAAGAAGATTGGCAGCAAAAATCAAACTTCATTGTTACATGACTTTATTATATTTGACTTTCTCATCTTAAGGTGGTGGACCATATGGAAGTCCATGTGTTATCCATCATGACACAGAGGCAGGAACAGTGGACAATCACATGGAACATTTCATTTTTTTAATGCATGTCATTTTATAATAAGATAGCTATGCTGGCACACATAATTCTATAACAAAAGGCTATGGTTCATTTTTACATTACAGTTCAAATTATAATCGCCAGTCCTATTTAGACATGCTTATCTACACCAAGGTCACCTTTCATAAAAAGGTGTGATTTATTTTGGGGGAATTTGTATTTGTGGCAATAGCATTCTAGAGTGGCGGGGCCAGGACCAATGAAAACATGGTCCTATATGAATAAAAGCAAAGTCTGACAAAGCAGCTCTCATGGAATTCAAGAGACCGAGCAACATCTCTCAANGATCCTAGGAGAACCCATTCAAGGACAACAGGTGAACACCCACNGGAGCAGCAAGTCCTCNTGTCTCTGGCTTCACATAAACCTCAAAACTTGACAGCCCCTAAACACAAGAATTCTGAGAACCAGTTATTAGTGAACAATGGATACAGTACAGTGTGTTTGAAGATCTTCAAGGAGAAAACCCACTTTCAAAGAACTGTCACACTTGACCTGCCCAAAAACTCCTTGGGGAAATCCAACCTTCTAGCATTACTGACTAATAAGTGAAAAATTACACACCATCCGTGTGCTCAGATTCNGAGAGACAAGCCTTATCGACATCGCTTTTATGTAGGTTGCTCATCAACACTGTGAAGTATATTAGAATAAAATAAATTNAGACTTAAGACTGACACTCCCCAGCGTTGTGAAGAATATAGAAGCAGGCATGAGACATACTTTTAACTCCTATGTGTGGCATCAAAACTACAAAGACTTTGTCAAAATTCGTATAAGGCGTTTCATGAACCATTGCCTAGAGACTCTTGGCATTGCTGATAATTCATTTCAAGATACTCTTAACGGAGTGATCACCCTTTTACTATCTGGTATTCCAAAGTTGTCATTCTCCATGGGTGCTTTCTTGTCCTCCATGTAAAAGAATATAGTCACATAAATCCAAAATAGTGTTTGGCATTCTGTTCTGATCATAAAGAGACTTTGGAAAAATGATCCAAAAGGGTATAAAAACAATTAGGATTTATTTGTCACCTTTTTAGTTTATAAGGGTGGCATAACTTAAGAAAACTAAGAATAACTCATTCATTTTAAGTGCAGATACTACTGTAAATCTCTATTTCTTCATTTGGACATATTTTTGTCCTGTAGTTGTAAAAAATACAACCTCATTCTGACTCATAGGGTGATCTATAAAGACTATTTTTTTTTCTAATTTGGTAGCTAAAACATTTCTAAGTGAATTTATTGAAGACATTTTAGGTTGTCTTTTTTTGGCAAATCTGTCTGTCTATGCATATGTGTGTGATATATGTACAGCTGTGTATGTACATTCACATATGTTGGGGTATACATGTATGTATATATATATATATCCATATGCACATGTATATATGGCCGCTAGAGGGTAAGGGGTGTCTTCATCATTCAGTCTCTATCTTGCGGATAGAGTCAGGTTATGCTGATCCAGGAACTCACAGATTTGGCTAGTCTAGGTAGCTAGCTTGCCCAGGGATCTTTTACCCTTACCTTCCCAGGTATTATAGGTCACTGCCATGTCTACTCAGTGTTTATATTGGTGCTAAAGATCTAACCTCTAGTCCTAATGCTTACACAGCAAATACTTCACCCATAGCGCCATCTCTCTAACCCTATATTGGCTATTTTATAACACAAGACTATATACTATTACTAGTTTTAAAAATGATATGTGCCTTTGTGCTGCTGTACCTCAGGATACTGGGAATATCTTTTTAAGAAATGGGATGTATTTCATGTATGTTCTTTGTGGCAGTGGGAATTAACACTCCATGTTTATGAAGTCCTACTCCTAATCAAGATGGAAATGATTTTTTTTTAATAATTTCCCATGTAGGACTGATTTCAGGAAGTCACAAAAGCCACTGCAATAAAGCCACTGCCACCTGGAGGCTCATCACAGGTGCTCTCCTTGAAGTGGTACAACACAGACATGCAGCACTGTTCCAGACACAGAGATCTAAACACAGATAATACTGTAGACAGAACACATTTAACACATGTGATTTTTGCCCACAAACTTTCTGTATTTTGAGCTAATGACATTAATTTGTGTCCTGCATCTTTTTTTGCTAATCATTTCTCTTATATTTTTTCATGCTCTGCTACTGGCACTTTCAGCTCCATATCTAAATATTTTAAGANTGTGCCTCTGTTAAAATACCATAAAATGCTCTTTCATTGACTGTTGGTCTGTGGTAAAAGCATCACCTCTCACGTTAATTTGTTTTCAACTATAACTTATGACAAGTTCAAGCACTGAGAGAGCCAAGTGGACATGGGCCTTCCACTCCTAACCAAGATTATTGATACCCAGTCACAAAGGGAAAATCAGCTTTCTCCAATGGAGTATTTCTCAGTATATCAACAGCACTTCAGGATAGGCCCCATACCCAGGAGTAGTTGGCCAACAGAAAAGGAACTCATTGGTATAGTTTGTGGACTCTTTGGTTTGCTTTGCTTTGTTTGGCATTTTTTGTCTTATTGGCATTTTGCCTGTTTGTTTTGAGTTTTATTTTCATGGGGTTTTTGTTTGTTTGTTTGTTTGTTTGTTGTTGTTTTGTGGCAGAGGGAAATAGAGATAGAGATAGGTAGGTAGATAGGGAGGGAGGGAGAGAGGAAGAGACAGGGAGACTGGCTAGGGGAGAATGATCAAAATATATTTTATGAAAAACTTTAATTAAAAAAATAACCTCCTTGAAAAAAATTAAAGTTGCTTATGAAGGAAAGAAATTATTCATTTGGACATGGAAAGCAAGATGATAAGAAATTTAAAAAGCATACAAAAGTATACAAGGACTTGCCCAGACATATGGGTCTCACATGTAGAAATACATAAAATAGCATGTCTGAGGTTAGCCCTGTCTGAAGACTGTGCCAATGAACATGCTTTTGTTTAGAAAATGGGTGTGAGAATATGTCAAAGAAAGTGACAGTGGTCACTGAATATAGGTAACTGTAGATATTAGGCAAAACAGATAATAAAGGTGGAAGAATGCTGTGAAAACACCACGTGGGTTGAAGAGTTAAAATAACTAGTTTTAATTCTGAGGCAGGAGCTCATGCATCCCGACTGCCTCAAACTTGGCATGTAGANNCTCCTACCTCTACCTCCTCAGTGCTAGGATTGCAAATGGACACCATCACACCAATTTATGAAATGCTAGGGATAGGGCTGAGGGCTTCATGCATGCTGGGTAAAAGCTCAACCAAGAGCACTACATCTGTAGCTCTATAATCCAAACTTTAAAATAGGAATTCTAACACTGATTATGTGGTTCCTAAAACTTAAGAACATCATTTGATNGACATGCAGAATGAAGATGTAGTGTTAATGCTACAAATGGGTGTGCGGATATCAATCTATTACTGTGACAAAAATGCTGCTGGTAATTACATTATAAGGAACATCTTTAGTTTGGTTCATTGGTTCAGAGTTTAGTCCATGGTTGATTGGTCTCAATGTGTTTATGCTCCAGGGAAGGGGCAGCAGCTCATGTTAGGATGTGTTGCAGAGGAAGCTCCCGATGTTATGGTAGTCAGGTAGCAAATGAAGATAGGAATCTAGCATCCCACAATCTGCTTTGAAGGCATATTCCCACTAAAGTCCACTAAGATCTTCCACCAGGCTCCGTCTCTTAAACCTTCCACTTCCCTTTAACAATGCCATTGCCTAAGGACCAAGCCTTCAAAACAGTAGAGAAGCCCTTGGGGATAATTATCTAAATGACAGCATCAATCTTGTCTTAAAACATGGTATACAATGAATACCACTGAAGATCTTATATAAAGGAATATCTAGTAACAAATGAACATCTTATTTTCCATTATACTATTTTCTCTGAAAATTATTAGCATCTAAATGTTTGGTCTGATATTCTTGTTCTAGAGACACTGAAATTCTAGCAGGAATCTTCACAGAATACCAGATTGAACCTGGCAAATCAGTGTTCTGCCATAATGATGGAGAGCCTCAAGCCTATGACAGAAAGCCTCATTTGGGATTTTGGTTTTGTCACATGGTATCTGTGTGATGTTGCCTCTATCATTGCATAGTGATAAACACTAAGCTAATCAATTCATGTAAAGAGGTTAGAGCAGTATGTGGCAAATGTTAACTTCTATTTCAACATTTACAAAATTAAATANCATAACAGCATTTGGGTTTGAATGCTAACTAGCTATTTATATCTTAAAACCAAAATAATTTATAGTGTGAGTATAATTCAAAAGGCATTCTATTTTTCAATATGCTGTCCTCATTCTACTTGCAGAAATGTTTTAAACAGTGAATCCATGACCAGATACACAAACAAATGCACATAAATATACAAAACCATACACACATCATATATACCCNTGCCTCAGTGAATCTATCTGAGGAGTAAAAGTGGAAAAGCAACTGTTACATGTCACTAATAGTCAGATACTTCAGCAATCATATAATTGTGAAGGATTTTTATAAAAGCAAACCCCCTGATTTATTGACACTTATCTCATACAATAGTCTTTTCCAGTTATTTCAGTAAGCTCAGCACAACTATTGAAACCATGTGACATAAGACAGCTCATTGTTAGGCAAAATTAAGCCACACTCCACAGTGTTTGGGATGATAGTTAAGGGACTTGGAATTTGACTCAGAATTTTCTAAGCAAACTGCTTTTAGGAATATAACAATTCTTAAGAAATTATTTATATTATTTATATATGTAACCAAAGGAAATACATTTCTTAACTACTTGAAGTCTAAGTTTACATAAATTTTGTTTAAAATGGTGAAAATAACACCATATTACATAGAATCACAGTAGAAGACTAATATATTTCTGTAAGTTATACTTACATAATTCTAGATAGCTGCAGAGATTGATAATAATCTACTACGTTCAAATTACAGTAAAGCATTAAAATGTTAAGACCCATGATATAGATTTTATCTCTGTAGTCATTCTGAGTCTTCAGTATTAAACATAACTCAGAGTATACAGCAGGTGCTCACTAACAATCTGCTCACGAGCATTTAGAGTTATTGAATACCTACTTTACCGGTCCTGTGGGGAACCCTAAGATAATGGCTGCTTTCTGTTATTGTCCTAAGACAGAAATACTGGAGTCTAAATCTCATGAAAATCTATGCCAAAACCTGCATAAATTTTATCTCAATTGCTAAGCCCTTCATTTATATGATCTCTCAGCAATCATCATAAAGTAATTCTGATATATATATATATTTATATATAGCTAAAATATTCAAGTTATCTCATGTCTTCTGACAAAAAATTCATGGATGACTAGCAAACATATCATAAGTATATAGCATGGAAGTTTTCAGAATGCCACAGAAAAGCCTACAGATTAGTAGAAAATTTTAGAGTTTAGGGACATGAAATAANTGTGTCCATGTAGGGGAAGCTGAAGTAGCAGCGAGTTTTACCTTATTTTCAAAGAAGTGAATGATTTTTTAAAAGTATCTAAATATTTCATGCTTGCATCTCAGTCTAAAAATTTTAAGCTTTTTTTGTCAGAGACACACATGTTTCCAAGGACATACAGCCAGTAAGCCTCACAGCTGTGGGAAAGACATAAGTGTGATCTCACAAACTCATTTAAGACCAATTTTTTTTTTTGTTTGTTTTTTTTTTGGTTTTTCGAGACAGGGTTTCTCTGTGTAGCTTTGCGCTTTTCCTGGAACTCACTCGGTAGCCCGGGCTGGCCTCGAACTCACAGAGATCCNCCTGCCTCTGCCTCCCGAGTGCTGGGATTAAAGGCGTGCGCCACCATNGCCCGGCTAAGACCAATTTTAAACTCTTTGTCTTTGTATCCAGAACGCTGGTTCGTCCAGAGTAGCAGTTCTCAAACTGTGGGTCATGACCCATTTTGCAAACCTCTATCTCTAAAAATATTTATATTGTGATTCATAACAGTAGCAAAATTACAGATTCAGGAAGTAGCAACAAAAATGATTTTTGGTTGTGGGTCACTGCAACACGAGGAACTGTATTAAAGGGTCACAGCATTAGGCAGGTTGAGAGCCACTGCTCTAGAGGAAGACAATTTTACACATCTCATTGTTTGAGTCTATATAACAGAAGGACAAATAGATACTTATTAAAAAATGAAAAACTTTTCCAAAACAAAGCTCTTTATGAGCAAAAAAGGGAAATGGTCATTTCAGAATCTAATAATGGAGCATAACGTTTAAAATAGATTAGAAGAAGCTAGGCACGGTCTGCACATCTGTAACCCCAATTCTGAGGAGCTGAGGCAGAGGAATCATTGTTGAAGGTCAGTCTAGATATATCATGAGTACCAGGGCATTCTGGGTTATCTAGGAAGACATTGTCTCAAAAATAAAACAATGAAACAAATTGTTTTTATGGTAACATCATAAAGAAAAGTCTACAACTCAATTCTAAATGAAGCTGCCTATTGCTGCCAAGTAGGGCTACTTCAATACTCAGAAAATTTAGAGTTTTATTACTTAGGTAAAATCATAAGGATAGAAATTCAGAAATGCCTGNCATAACTCATAGCCTGGTTTTCTCTCAGAGCAAATGNCTTTTTGCTTTAATTCTGCTTCCACACTATGTGTATGGTTAACGCACCAGGTTAGTGATGAAACTGTGCCATTTTGTTTTATATGTATAGGTTTTTGGCAGTGTCAAGTGACACATATAATTACTTTGTAAGCATTATATAATGGCAGGCAGAACTGTCTCCTGCCTTTATGTTATTTTAAATCAACTGTAAAAGCAAAGATGTCGCAACTTCTACTTCAGTTGCTTTAGTCAGCTAAATAATCAGAGCAGAATTGGGAGGGAAAAATACAAACAGCACAATAAGGCAAAAGTGAAGTCCAACCTCAGGGTTGCAGTATCCCAGGGCAGATAATAATTGATGTGGTTTCCCTAAGTGTGTTCCTTCCTTCTAAACTTCTGTGTCTATAGTTTTCACTGATACNTTACAAAGGGAAAGCCTGTGTATTGAGGTTCATTTCTTCAATATGTCTACATCTTAGTAAGTGTGTGTGTGTGTGTGTGTGTGTGTGCGCACGCACATGTGTGTGTATGTGTACACATTAAGTATGAGACTATATGCTTCCCAACTGAAGCCTCCAATTTGTATATTTTTGAAGGCATAAAATATTCTTTATGGATAAAATTTGTCTGTTTAATCCATCTGCCAGCAAGTTCTTTTTTTTTTTTCTTTCTGGACAAATATTGCTTAGGGCCTTCAAGTGTTTGTTCATCTGTGAAATGAAAAGAGGTACTTCCAAACTAAAACACCCTAATCTTCATGTCCCCTTGTAAACTCAAAAATCTTTCTACAAGTTTTACACCAAGCAGCAAATAGCACAAGCTTCAAATGAANTCTTGGCTTCCTTAGGGCTGGAAGTGAACTCAGGGCCTTGTATAGGTTGGGTGAACACTGTGTCACTCAGCGTCCACAGNCCTCAGATCTCTACATGNCTGTCTTCTNAAGGCCTGATGATAAAATGGGTCATTTTCTTCTTTGGTTTTTCACTTACTTGAGGATGNTCTAAGTCAGGTTTGTCTTGAAGAAAAACACTTGTTTTAAATACTCTTTGTGGACTTGTGGTTTTGTTAATAGAAAAGTCATGTTTGCACTTCCAAATGTAAAAGAACAACTCCAAAGATGGAAGTTTCTAAGAACGGTGGATCACACAGCATCAGCTGAATTCTATCAACAAGAAATAGTGGGAACCAAATTAAACGTAGGTCATTGGCACAGTCTTTAACCACACCACCAGCTTCCTGACAAACAAGGAATGTGGATGTGGAAGCAGACATGCATAGAGAAGATGATATAAACAGATGCTGGGGCCCACAAACAAGCATAATGTTCTGCAAATATTTAACTCAGTTCTTCACTAATTAATGTGATAACTATATACTCTTTTATTGTACACTAGCTCAGAAGCTTCCAGAAATAGTTCTGACACAAGAATTCCTCCCTAAACTTCACTTAGAAATCAACCGTTATATTCCACTACACTACTCCACAGAAAGACAATCAAATTATGTCACCATAATGTGATCTTTGAAATTTACATTTAAAACTCAAGTAACATTGGAATGACAATGGGACTTAAGAAACTGAAGAAGAGAAGATGGATATTTGAGAAACCATATCTTACCACAAAATAAAGAGTAATTCTGGGATCCCTAAAAGTGAAGGACAAAGCCAGGGAAAGCACACCACAGGACAGGAGAGGGCATCAGAGGTAGCTCACCAGCTTCTTTCATGGTCTTACTGCGAGACTTTTTACAAAATAGCACACAGTGCTTTTAAAACTTATATCAGGTGATAAGAAATGTTGAGAAAATAGAAGTTATAAAGATCAAGTGGCTGGAGAGGCAGCTCAGCTGTTAGGAGTGCTGGCTGCTCTTCCAGAGGACCCAAGTTCCTTTTCCTTCACACACATACCAGGCCACTCACACCCACCTGCAATTCCAGGGACAGGAATCCAACGCCCTCCTCTGGCCTCTGTGGGCACTGNACACAAATACACATACCCACCACAGACACACTCACATACACATACATAAACAACCCACCACAGACACACTCACATACACATACATAAACAATATAATAAATTTTTTAAAAAAGATACAAATCATCAATAATATTCTATAATGCACAGAAAATCTACATTTCATATAAAATACACAACCATACAAAACACACATGCATTAGATTTAATGGGATTTATAAAATGTACATAATTATATANTTACATACTTATCTAAATTTAAAAAAATCTTATTTCATTTTCCCAATGAAAAGGTAATTTCATGCCATCTGTTACCTTAGAATATTTACCATAAAACACTTTATGGCTTTCTCCCATACATTTTAGTATGTGTACTNTANTGCTCTTGTCCTTGTTCAGTTCAGCTTATGTTTAGGCTGCCACGTTGCTGAGACTTTATGGGTATAGCTTCTGACATTAGTAAAGGCACCTTCCCTACAAAAAGAATCATAGAAAACCAAGGAATGCNAGAGTGGGAGAAATAGTCTTCCCCAGGGAAGAGCACACCAATGAGTTATCCAATACCAAGTTGTCAGCCCTGAAAACATGCATACAAGTAACACTATACTGTGCAGGTTATATTTAGGAATATATGTGTGTATACATACATGCACACAATAACAATTAGTGAAAAAAGAGGCCATGAATTTGGAAAAGAATGAGGAGGGATAAACAAGATGGTTTGGAGGGGGAAAAGAGAAGGGGGAAATGTTGTAATTATATCATAATCTCAAAAAAAATTTTATGTTTGGATTTATATGATTTAACTATTTCACAGATGGCTCGGAACTCTCTGAGTTCTCAGAACATTCTTTAAGCAGTGCTTAGCAGATGCTGTTCGGAGAGAAACTCACTATGTGCTGTTTAAGCGGGAGTGCTCAGCACACCTGCGAAGGGGCAATGACTGAGGAATCTGGGAAGTCCCGGTCCTGCTTTTCTTCACAGAATTATTCACTGAAAATGCTATAAGAGTAGAACTTACATCAAATAGAGTATTTGCTGAATTTGAAGTTCATGCAAAATAGTGTTNAGTGGAGTTAAACCTTTTTGGAGGCTGGAGGGATNTAAGGGTAAGGGCACTGGCTGCTCTTGCAGAGAGATGCCCAAGTTCGGTTCTCAGCACCTACATGGCGGCTCACAACTGTTCAGAACTCCAGTCCCAGGGGATCTGATGTCCTCTTTTGGCTTTTGTGTCCACAGACACATATGTAAACATACGTAAAGTGAAGTTAAAGAGAAACTGTCTTTAAAACAGTGAATACTTGAGCCAAAAAAGAAAAAACTATAAAACATGAAAAAACAAAAAGCCTCCTTTAGAAGACAGCTGTGTTATTCACTGTAGATTTTCAGACAAATAAAACTATGTACATTTTCTTATACTTTTAAAATATTTTCAAAAAAATATCTTATTTGGGAGACCAGACAGCCACATGATCCTGAGCATTAACTGTGTAATAGATAGTTCAAGTTTGGAATCATTTGCCATGATTTATTCTCTAGTTCTATGGATGGTCTTGATGGCCCNTGGTAGATACCGCTGTTTCCATATCACAGGTAATGAAATTATTAAACCAAGATATTAAGAAGAAACTTGAGCCAACTTGTGGCATAAATGATGTGGAAGAGCAACTCAGGACTTCTGATGTGTAAACAGGATGCTGATGTGTAAACAGGATGCTGATGTATAAACAGGATGTTTCTTGAATAGAGTTGGAGGCAAAAACAAACAAGCCTAACAGTAAGTGCACAATGCAGTTACATCAGAGGCCTCAATAAGAAATAAATCAGGATGGTTTCTGCTGGACCAGTTTGTTCTGACANCTACTCAGCAGCCTTGTGGACTGGGAGCTGGGGTGTGTTCTGAGCTAGCACACCCATTGTTAGGGAGTAATGAGCCATTAGAAGTGCTCAGTGATGTATGAATTCACCAGAATGGTCATCAGGAAGGACCTAGGATTTGCTCACTTTATGCAGACCTAGGTTGTAGCTCACATANGAAGGAGTAAAATTTTGAAATACTCATTCTATCCAATTGTTCAGCTTGGCTTTTCCNAGTTACCAATACATTGACTCTTCACAAGTATTGTGAGATGCTATGTCAACAACAGTAGGACTGTAGATAAATATTGCATAAAAGCCCAGAAAAATATCTTGAGAAATAAATGATGAAATAAAATGGAAGAATGCAAAAAGCCATGAAGACAAAGACCCTGACAAGGNTCAGAAACCCTTCTGACTTAATAAGAGCCAAGCAATAAGTACTTCAAAGGCTCCTTCTCACAGAGACAGAAAAAAAAAAATAAAACCACTTGTGAAAAATCATCTCACTTCTCCATAAATTCAAGTGGACCTGAATTTATGTGATGCTCACCCTTCAAATAAATGTTTTCTAGTGACATGAAGACACAGAAAATGCCTCAGCAGCAAGAACTGAGATGGACGCTGCGTTGTAATAATTTGGATACACTCGGCTAATGCGGTTATTTGCAATGAGGTTGGCTCAGTGCCCAAAGCAGTGAGCAAACAAATACAGCTCGCCAATTGTTTCATGCCTTCCACGACAGCCAGGAAGATCTTGTCCTGCAGTCCAGATGGGCAGCGGTCAGTGCTGTGGGCCCTGCTCATCAGAACCTCATCAGATACATATATTTTTCAATAGCCTTTGTTAAATTTACCAATGTGTTTTATATAAAAATGCTGGTGAGGCACGGGTGTTTTTAATCAAATTAGTATGCAACATAAGGCGGCTGTGTATTCAAATGGGTTTTTTAGCAATTTGGTTGTTTTCCTTATAATAACAGGGAAGAACATTTTGATTTTGAAGGTGACAGAGGCAATATTACCAGAATTAAACAATCTGAATTAGCTTTTTCATGAAATGTAATATGTTTTATGCTTTTAGATGGGATGCTCTAGTGCCTTCAGATGAGCCTTCTGCTGTCACAGTCAATGGCCAGGAACAGAATAAGCTCTGGAGGTAGGATTATCCTCAAATTTAATTTTTTTTCAGAAGAAGCTAATGGCAAATGTTTCTAGCAAACTTCAGGTTCGTCTATGTTATAACTAGAGAACCAAGACAGGATATTAAAAGAACAGATGAGTATAAAATTAGTAAACAAAGTTTGACATTTTTGCTTATTCTATGAAATTAATGCTGAAAATGAATATAATCCCCCCAAATCATAAACAGTATGCTTGTCAGGCAAAACCTGCAAAATTTTGTTTGTCAGTTTAAGTAGATCCAGGACTCCAGCACATGAGAGGGTAACTGAGTAACAAGATGCCAAATGTAACCTTAAGTTATATGATATTCTTTTCCAAGAGTTCTACAACCAGAGCTGATTAAGCATGCAGAGGGCTTTGTACGTTTTTTCAGTTTGTATGGATGGGTGTTTGCACAAGCAGCATTTAGAGTCCAGCCATACCCCCACTAAGCAGCAACTCTCATATTGGTCATGGGGAAATAAAAACCCAGAAGTAGACCAAATATATCATAAAATGTTTGAAGGGAATTTCAGAATTGTTGAAATAAACAGCTCCTTTTCACTGTGCAGACTCAGCCTGTGCAGCTGTGGAGTGACAATGGCACTCTGCTGGCCTCTCATGAGGTGATTCTTGTGCTGTTTTAGGAAGGAGAGGCTTACAGATTCTTAGAGACTAGACTTGGCTGTCATTCATATGTAGAAAGAGATATTGCTGACAAACAAAAAACCTGATATTCACAATGGTGGTTAAGTAATTTCTTCATCTTCATGACGAGGCAATCTGAATGTCCCTTCTGAGAAGGTGTTTNAGGTTCTCACCCCAAACCTGGATAGATGGTGAGTGATGCCAAGAAGTAATGCCAAGAACTGCAACAGAGATTAGCAGCCATGAGGTCTAGCTTCAAAGGGAATGCCATTGCCTAATAGGCAATGCACACATGTGCCGGGATCACATAGACACTCTACAGATATTAGCAGGAGCAATATAACTGACTGAAGCAGGCTGCTAGTGTTCTGCATGAAAGACTTGTGAAGCCATCTGGTGTCTGGACATCAGCCTGAAAAAGCACAGCTTTGGTCCATAAGAGAATCCACTTACATAGTAAGTACTATGATGGTTTTGCTCACAGACTTAGTCCATCATCCCAAACCAGACCCTGTAAGCTACATCGCCTACACAANGGGCAAGAAGTGTCAGCGTTTCAGTGAGGAGGCATGCTTAGGACAGGGGTTCAGATCTTTGGAGGGTCCATATTTGGCCTAAGAGGCAGACTATAGAAGGCCAACATAGACACTGTGAGATAATCACTGAAATCTTTATGATAAACAAATTAAGAACGTGTTCTAAGATAGGAAAATAACTCCCAAATGAGCATTTCTAGGGGGCAAGAGCAATGCTTAACAGAAAAAGTTAAATTCAGTCAGTGTTTACTGATGGCACATAAGGTATCAGCAGAGACAGAATATGAGTTGTGGGGTTTTCTGCCTGCAGAGATTAAGAAGTTAGGAGAAAAAAAAAAACAAAAAACTGAAAGACCAACAACATAAATATACAAGATAATCCTTAAAGCAGTAAAATGCTCAATGTTTCAAAACATATTCTGTATCTAAAATAATAATTTAAAGTGTAATTTAATTTTAAAATTTATTTGGATTTTTTTTTTTAATTTCAGACTGTACTTACTTAAAACCACTGTGTGGGTACATAAAATGGTAAAGATATAGAATCTTTTAAATATGACACTAAAACAGGATTGTAATTTAAAGTATGATTTTAATATACCATTTATACTCTAAAACTTAACATATCATGCCAGAATGTCTCCTGTAGAAGAGGATTTCTTCAAACCAAGATACCTAATGTTTTTTCTTGTCCATCATATATGGACAGATTTTCTATTTTAGAAAAATACACCCTTTCTACTTTTATTCCCTACATCAGCCTTTGTCTCCGGGATGACTCATTTTAAAATAAGTCTAATTTGCACTTAACACTTCAAATCAAACAAGAATGGAATGAGGATGTAGTTTAAAAGACAGAGTGATTACCTAACATCACAAAGCCCTGGTTTCCAGCCCTTGAACTGAAAACAAAACAAAACAAAACAGAAAAACAAAAAACAAAACAAACAAACAAAACAAAAACAAAAAACCCAGAATGGTCACATTGCCTATAACCACAGCACTTTGGAGTTGGAAGCAGACAGAACAGAAATTTGAGATAATNCTTAGGAGATTGAATACATAGGATTGACTACATAGCAGACTGATACAGCCTGAGGTACATGAGACCTTCTGCCTTAGTTTTGGTTTTTATTGCTGTGAAGAGACACCATGAGCACTGCAACTCTTATAAGGAAAGCATTTAATTGGAATGGCTCACTTACAATTCAGAGGTTCAGACCATTATCATTGTGGTGGGGAGCATAGTGTCATCAGGCAGACATGGTGCTGGAGCCCAGAGTCCTACATCTTGCAAGTAACAGGAAGTTGACTGGATCACTGGGCGGTATCCTGAACATAGGAAGCTTCAAAGCCCTCCCCCACTGTGATACACTTCCTCCAACAAGGCCACACCTCCTAATAGTGCCACTCCCTTCCAGGGCCATTTTCTTTCAAACCACTATATCTTATTTGATTAAAAAGAGAAGGGAAGGTGGAAGGAGGAAATGGGGAAGACTGAGATGGAGGGGGAGAGGGATAGAGATAGAGAGACTGAGAATAATCACTGTGTATTTTTATGTGAAGAAAATCTAGTCTTACCGTACACATTTCTACTCCTGGTTTTGGTGAATATTTTCTAGCACTTCACATACAAACCTCTGCCTGCAGGTGTTGGAATTCCTGGCCACTCCCCAGCTAAGTAACTTCACATTCGCACTTCACGCATGTGCAAAGGGAAATCCCATCTTTTCCTCCCTCTCCTTGTCTCTCTCTTCCTCTCTCTCTCTCCACGTGCGGCTGTGCATGCTCTCTCTGTCTCTGTCTCTGTCTCTGTCTCTGTCTCTCTCTCTCCCCCCACTTTCTAATAAAGCTCTGATACTGGGTTTTGTCATGCCTCGTGACCTTTTCTCGCACGCTAACCGCAGCGCTGCAAAATACCAACAAAATACTAACATTGGTGCTGAGACAAGGCATGTGCTCCCGGCAGGACTCTCTACGTCTGCCAGGGACCCTGTGCCCGAGGTTCTGCTGTACCCACAACTGCCGCTTTTTTCATTTGTTCAGCTGCTCAACTGCTCTGCACACACACCGGTTGCTCCAAAATGGTGAGTTTTTTCCTCAACCCCTTGCCACTTCCACGACTGTAGCCTGAGATCTATTCCTCACTGTTGGATGCACTGCGTCCGCCAGCTGCGTAGGGCTCACACATTTCACCGACTTGACAAAAGTGGTAAATGCTGTGGACTCCCAGGGAGTCACTGCCTACACCAGCGGGACCCCCATTCTCACTTGAGGAAGGGAGAAATGGCTTGTGCCCGAGACCCATTCTACTGAGCGTCAGGGACCTGATAGTTGGTCATTGCTTTTTTCTGTGCCTGCTTTTAGACCCGTTCTGCCGAGTGTCAGGGACCTTGGCTTTTGGGGGTCATTGCGTTTTTTTTTTCTTTTTACTTTATAGACCTTGGCTAGCGTCCGGGACCTGGCCTTGGTTCAGTGTTGTTTTTTATTTCTCTCTCTCAGCTGTAGTCATGGGACATAAGGCTTCTTTCTTCCACCCTTCCTCTGAGAAATATGGCCGCTTAATGGCTGCTTGGACTAACTTCTGCAGCGAACTGGCAAATAAAAAAAGTTACCTTATCTCCAAGCTTTCTACCTAAGCACTTTCTTAGTCTTTTCTTCTGCCCACGTGTAAGCTAACCCTGGGGAATCTCTGACTCCAAAGAACTTCCNCCTATCTGACTTCCGCTCAGCTCCCTGGTATTGGGCGGGTCCAAAGAACTTCCATGCTCCGGTAATGGGCGGGCTCCAGGAATCTAACTTCCGCCTATCTGTTCTGCTCCACTCTTCAGTAATGGCGGGTTCTGGCGGGCTCTCCCGAACTCAGTTCCACCTATCTGCCTTCTGCTCTGCTCTGCTCCNGTAATGGGCAGNTTCTCCAGAACTCAAACTTCAGCTTATCTGGTCTGCTCNGCTCTCTGTACTGGGCAGACTGTATGGTATCTAGCAGNTCTNCTCTGCTCTCTGTACTGGGCGGACTGTATGGTATCTAGCAGGTCATTCCAACTGCCCAACTCTGGTTCCCACTTTCACTCTTCCTGTTACTCTTTCTTAAGCTGCCCTAAAAATTAGAGAGGTCTGGAAGCAGGCTAGGACGCATGCAAATGGTTTTTACCATGCAAACAGTTTTCACCAAACCAATCCTGCCCCACTGGTCCAGGGCTGAGGCAGTTTCTGATTAAGACCCTCCTTGGGATTAAAATAACCTTGATAGCTTTATAGCCAGAGATCAGTTTATACACTGCCTTCTGGCAAGTCTTCCTAAGGCTGTCCTCAAACCACTAAACTATACGTAATAAAATCCGTTCCATGTCTCCCAGAACTTCCCTGCATCAGGGCTGACTTAACCATCTTGGAGAGAGTGCCCCTCTCACATCCACAGGCAGAGTCTCAGCCGTGGCATTCAAGGTACCATGGGAAAAAATGACAAAGCCCGAAAACAAAACTGCCAAATGCTGGAACACGCCATCTGACTGGCGGCTGCCCAAAGGCTTCCAGGTCCCTGTTTTAAGTGGCAGAAAAGGACACTGAGCTTTGTGCCTGCCCTGCCCCATGTGGGCCAAACTGGGCCTTGTCCAAAGTGCCACCAAGAGACACTGACTGCTCTCGTACACCTCATGGCATGGGAGCATCAGACCAGAATCTCCTAGGCTTTGTCCATGGACTCACAGGGATCCTGAGATAGCCATTACAGCATGGGCCAATCCATCGCCTTCCCTTTGGATACTNGAGCCACTGACTCAGTCCTGGAGGAGTCTTAGAGTTGGGGTTCACCTCTCCTTATTTCCCTATTGCCGGATNGGGGGACAGCTTTACCCACCTCAGCAGACCCCACCACTTAACTGTATATTCAGGGGTATCCCTCTCACCCACACATTTTCAGTTGTGCTAACCTGCCCTGTGCTCCTAGTGGAAAGAGATTTTCTAGCCAAGATAGGAGCTTTATTTTGCTCTCCCCATGTGCCTTATTCCAGACCTGTCAGCAAGGCCTCTTCTCTTCCTCATACACAGTGTCTCTCAAGTTCCAGAGGACCAATTCCACAAGAACGAGGTACCAACCCACAAGCTTTTCTTTTCTGGTTCTCTCTCCTAATTAACTTCTCAGTTAATTGTTACAGGGTCCATCACCATAGAGCTGAAGGACGAGAGCCATCAAGTATACATCCAGGCAGTAAGAAACAGTACCAGTACAAAGGTATTTATACCACAGACCAAAGAGAGTCTGGGCTGCTTCTTAATATGTTTAAAAAATTTCCTTAAGCTCAAGAAACCAGCTTAAATTCATCTGATTCATCAGGACAAGATGGATCTGCTTCAAAATCAAGTATAGCTCAAACTTTTTCTCACCCTGGGGCCCCTCCCTCACCCTGGGACCGCCCCCAAAGGTAAAAAACTTTTTTTCTAAACTTTTCTCTGTCTCACCAGCACTCTCTCAGACACCCCAAGCTGAAAAAGATGGACAACTCCAAATCAACAGAGGACAACCCACCATCCCAGGACACCCTGGCTACTTCAGAAGCC
>LZPO01017658.1:16232-28558 GCA_001675575.1 Neotoma lepida | reverse complement strand
ACAAGATTTTACACTGAGGACTTTTCCAGGAATATGTACATTGCCTGGTTTAGCTGCCTGTATTTAGCTGCTGATCTTTAGAACTTTGGGGTTTTCAAAACTGTTATATATAGCTTTTATTGGGGGGCAGTTATTGCTAAGCCTGTTATACTCAAATTATTTCTACAGAAAAACGTTTTCTTCCTCCACCCATAAGAATCCTGTAAAAGGAGACAGATCAAGACTCCAAATTATCTAAACAGTGTGTGTTTCATTTTTCATTGAGTTTTCCTCACTCTTAAAACTTTGGCTTTCATATTGGAATTTCTTCATTTTCAATTTAATTTTCTCACTCTTTCCTTTTTTTCAATTACTTTCCCATAGGGTAAGTGTAAAGCATTCCAATAGGAAAATTGGATACTTTCTGGACCAAACTATGTGGCACATTTTGTTTCTCCTTGTTATAGTTATATACAAAATGGGAAATAAGCTGAACATGAGCATTAATTCATGAATTCCACACACAAAAAATAAATGTCAGCAGTCACTTTAATGAGAAAGGACACTGCCCAGCATGCTAAAACTTTACTTTCACTAGATCTACAATAAGAAAATAAGAAATCCTCAAGTGCAGGCCAAGCCAACCAGAGCAGGTAGGCAGGCTGCCTATGGAACTTCCCCACTCCCTCAGTTCCCACAGACATAATCCTCCACAATACCTCCTCCTCCCAGGCCCCTATGCCCATTGCCATGTCTCTGCCCTTAACTCAGGAAGAAAACTTCTGCTCAAGTGCAGGCCAGGACAGCCAGCATAGCCGGAAGGCCAACCCACCCTGGAACTCTCCCACTCCCTTGGTTCAGTTCCCACGGACCCAATCTGCCATCATCACTTCCCTCCCTACCCTCCAACCCCTGTTGCCATGTCCCAGCCTCCAACTCCCATAGACATCCCCTGGTCAAGTTCAGCCCACACCAGCTAGAAGAACAGGTAAGCAAACACAGGCAAAACCCTGCTGTACCAGAGCCAAAGCCAGCTGCCAGAAGCCCAGGTAGGCCACCTGCCCACAGACTCCTTAGGTGCTCTTCCTTGCCCTGTCCCAGCCCACAATGCTGACAGAGAACTGATACTCAATTAAAGGCCACACTAGCCACCAGAAAGTCCACTTAGGCTGCCTGCCTGTAGATCACCCCCACTCTGTTGGTGCTCCACCACCATATCCCCAATCTTCCTCTCCTCCTCCTCATCTTGTCTCATCCCTCAACTCGAGAGGAGATGCCCTGCTGGACCAGAGGCCATACTGGTCCCCAGAATTCCAGTGTCCCAGCCCCCTACTTGGGTAGGCACCCCTTCTTGACAAGAGGCCTCACAGACCAGAAGACCAGAGAGGAAACAGAAGCCAAAGAACAGAACACTAATCCATAAAGGACAAACTCAGAAATCAGCACCTAGACCAATAATCACCCCAAACTCAGAAGCCTAGACACCAGCTTAAGAACACAACCAATACCAGCCAGGGCAATAATATGTCACCGTCAGAGCTTAGCTATCCTACTACAGTAAGTCCTGAATATTCCAACACAGCTGAAGCACAAGAAAAAGACCTTAAAACCGATTTTACGAAGATAACAGAGGTACTTAAAGAGAAAGTGTATAAAAACCTAAAAGAAAGCCAAGAAAACCAACAGAAAAGTTGGAGGTAATGAACAAAACTATTTAAGACCTGAAAATGGAAATAGGAGCAATAAAAAACACAAATTGAGGGAATTCTGGAAATGAAAACTCTAGGTAAGTGAACAGGGACTACAGAGACAGGCTTCACCAACAGAATGCAAGAGATGGAAGAGAGAACCTCAGGTACTGATGATATGATAGAAGAAATAGATACATTGGTCAAAGCAAATGTTAAATCTAAAAAATTCCTGACACAAAAAATCCAGGACATCTGTGATACGATGAAAAGACCAAACCTAAGAATAATAGGAAGAAAAGAAAAGGGTCCCAGCTCAAAGGTCCAGAAAACGTTTTCAACTAAATCATAGAAGAATTTTTCCTAACCTAAAAAAGAAGATGCCTGTAAAGTTACAAGAAGCATACAGAACACCAAATAGATTAGACCTAAAATGAAAGTCTCCTTGCTACATAACAACCGAACACTAGACATACAGAACAAAGAAAGAATACTAAAAACTGCAAGAGAAAAGGGGCGAGTACACATGAAGACAACAGTCCTATAGAATAGGTCTATTAGAACTACACCTGATTTCTCAATGGAGACTCTAAAAGCCAGAAGGGACTGGACAGATGTCCCACAGACTTTAAGAGACCAAAGATGCCATCCAGGCTACTATACCCAGCAAAACTTTCCTTTACCATAGATGGAGAAAACAAGATATTCCATGATGAGGTCAAATTTAAACAATACCTATCTACAAATCCAGTCCTACAAAAGATACTAGAAGGAAAACTACAACTCAAAGAGATTAACTACACCCATGAAAACACAGGAAATAAATAATCCCACACCAGCAAAACCAAAAGAAGGGAAACACACACACACACACACACACACACACACACACACACACACCCCACAACCACCACCACCAAAATTATAACAGGAGCTAATAATCATTAGTCATTAGTATTTCCCAATATCAGTGGAATCAATTATCCAATAAAAAGACACAGACTAACAGAATGGATGTGAAAACAGGATCCATTCTTCTGCTGGAAACAAGAAATATACTTCAATGTCAGTGATAGGCATTACCTCAGAGTAAATGGTTGGAAAAGATTTTCCAAGCAAATGGACCTATGCAGCAAGCCATTGTAGCCATTCTAATATCTAACAAAATAGGCTTCAAACTAAAATTAATCAGAAGACATGGAGAAGGACATTTCATACTCATCAAAGGAAAAACCCAACATGATGACTTCTCAGTTCTTAACATCTATGCCCCAAATGCAAGAAGCATCCACACCCATAAAAGAAGCATTACTAAAGCTTAGAACACACATCAACCCTCAACACATTGATAGTGTGAGACTTCAGAACCCAGCTCTCATCAATGGACAGGTCATCTAGACAAAAAGAAAACAAAGAAATACTGGAGCACACGTCCCACAGAATCAACTAAGCAGGGCTCTGGGGCTCACAGAGGCTGAAGCCACAAACATGGCCCCTGTATGGCGCTGTGATGGGTCCTCTGCATGTATGTTGTAGTTTTGTGGGACTCCTAACAGTGGGAGTGAGGGTATCTCTGACTCTTTTGTCTACTCTTGGGACCCTTTTCCTCCTACTGGGTTGGCTTGTCCAACCTTGGTATGAGGCTTTGGGCCTAGTCTTACTGCATTTTGTTGTGTTGTGTTGGGTTGATTTGCCTGGGAGGCCTGCTCTTTTCTGAAGGGAAAAGGAAGAGGAGTGGATATGGGGGAGAGACCTACTGGGAGGAGTGCAGGGAAGGGAGGATGATGTCAGGATGCATTGTATGAGAAGAATAAATTAAAAAACAAGGAAATAAGAAATCGGATACTAATAATTAGAATTAGTGCAGCAGCTAACTTTCATAAAGACTACTATAATGATGAAGTATCCTCATAAGACGGTTTTTCCTGAATTTTTCCTCTGAGTTAATGTCTGCGATGTTATTATTCTCATTTTACTGATAAGGAAAGTCAAAGTAAAGATATATCAGATGGGGGCATGTGTAGTTTTGGAAAATGGCCATGATAATATTTTCAGTCAAATATGCTTCTTTAAAATCTTGTCATTTAGGCTGGGCAGTGGTGGCACATGCCTTTAATCCCAGCACTCAGGAGGCAGAGGCAGACGGATCTCTGTGAGTTCGAGGCCAGCCTGGGCTACCGAGTGAGTTCCAGGAAAGGCACAAAGCTACACAGAGAAACCCTGTCTCGAAAAAACAAAAAACAAAAAAAAAAAAAAAAATCTTGTCATTTGCTGCTGGTGGTGCACATCTTTAATTTCAGCCCTTGGGAAGCCCTTGGGAAGGCAATAGAATCTGTTAGTTCAAGACCACACTGATCTACAGAGCAAGTTCCAGGACAGCCAGGGCTACATAGCAAATCCTGTTTGGAAAAACCAAACCAAAACAAAACAAAACAAAACAAAAAAGACAACAACAAAAAACCCCAACACAACAAAACAAAGCAAAAAACTCCCAGATAACAAACAAGCAAACAAACAAAAACAAAGAACAAAACAAAAACCTTGTCATTCTGTATACAGGCGACATCTACTCATTCCTTCCATGGCTTTTCAATTTGTGATTTATCCAGTTGGTCAAATACACTAGAAATAATTTTGTGACTTTTCAGCTAGTTCATAGAAAGCACATAACTTCTTTCTGGCCTTTTCTTTTAGGACACTTAGCCTTGTAATGTCTACCACTTGTAAGGGATCTAGGTCACGGAGGAGACCGTATGTCAGTGGGTCAATTAAGAGGCCTGACATCAACTGTCAGTGAATGAAATATCTAGAGATAAAGATAGATCCAGATCCCAGCCTCTAAACTTCTCAGGTGATGGTCCACAGTGAGATACAGAGACAACCCATTCCTTCTACACTTTGTCCAAATTTGTGATACAGAATCATGAACACCATAAATGGATGGCCATACTACACAATGAAGTTTTGAGGATTGTTATTACCATAGCAACAGAAGCACCAATATCTTGTGCAAAAGCATACAGCTTTTAAGTGTTGTACCTGGGCTATGATCAAGATAGATTGGCACCAGATCACATACTCTTGTGTGTAGTGCACCACTTTATGAGCCAACACTTTTATAAACTTTACTGTGTTGTCTTCACAAAATCATATGGCATCCAACAATGAAGACAAATCACTAAGATCTATCTTCTCAGTCCACATTTGCCTTGTAATCTGGCACACACACACACACACACACACACACACACACACACACACACACACACACAGCTTGTTGACATGGATAAAGCAGGCTGCTGAGGGAAAAGAGAGCTTTGACCCCTGTGAAGCAGCTCTTCACTGTAAGCCACTATGAGTTTGTTGGTTTTACATATTCCATCCCTTGTGATATTTTATTTTCATCATTTATAGCCCATGATTTTTATTAGGAAAGACATATTCACTGGCAAGACCTAGTTCATGGACTTTCCAAGCAGAAGGGTCTAAATTTGAGATTATGGTTGAATGCAGGAGACAAATTATGTCATCGAGGCCAATGAAAGTCCAACGAGTCACACTCACCTTGGAGAAAGCCTCAATTCACTGAAAAAGACGTATTTTAAAATTTAAGATGGACAGACTTTAAGGGGATTATGAAAGAAACACTTGATTCAGACTAGAAAATGGCTATGGCTAAAACATTTGCATTGTATGCATATATGGAGAAAGTCTACATACTTGCCTTAAAAGATGTTATAAAATAATCATGTTGTAATGTGCCATCCATTTCCTCAGTGATGCTTATTATAAGTCCTTGGTTCTGGCTCTCTGGGCAGAGGGGCCAGATTCCATCAGTATGTACTCTAACAGAGCTGTCATCTCCTGACCTAGCTCTAAAACTCTCCTGTCCTGATGTAATTATCTACTGCTCTTTCTCCTGATATTTCCTGATGATCTGGCACTTCATTCTTGGTTGTTAAGTTTGGTGCAGGCTGCTCCGTATTTTCCTCCTGGCACTCTGCTGGAAGCAACTGGTGTGTTTACATGCTCATGTAAACTACACCCTACCAACTTTAACCCCACCCCACATCTGAAAAGAATGGACTTCCTTCAGAAAACTCAAGAACAGGGAAGTTGTATTGCTAGTATTTGTTGACAAATTCAACCCCAACACCCTTACTAGCTTTTCTCTTATCTATTCATTTAGCTGCTTGCTCTACAAACCTTTACTAAGTTGATTCTATTGTCCCAGCTCTGTGGCTGATCTAGGGATTAAAAAAGATTATAATATGATAGCACTCAACATTCCAGGCTAAGATAAGAAGGGCAGATATGCAAACCAGTCTAGGTGTTGTATAGTGGAATTAAGATCAAAGTTACTCTGCCACATGGGCTGGCATACACTTGAGCAAACTTGAGAATCAAGAGAAAGATTTTCTTGGCCCTTTAGGATTATTAGGGTATTGCTATATAACTTGGTAATTAGGCTCCAATAGATCATGTTAAATGTTCTGCAATCTTTTGGCTTTAAGGTATTGCTAATGACATAAGCAACAAAAGACCACCCACACAGCCCCACTCCCACCCCACTGACACAGAGTGTTGTAACTCAGGCTCAGTTGCAATCACTCAGCTTTCAAGAGTTTGTGGCCCTGTATAGAAGCCAAGGCACTACACAGTCTATTCTAGTTTTGATACTGAATATTCCCACAAACCCCTGTGTTGAAGACTTGGTCTCCAGCGGGCTATTTTTGGAAGTGCTGGAAACTTGAGGAGTTGAGGCCGAGGTGGAGGGAGCAGGTCATGGGTACATGGGTTCCCTGGCTGTATCACGTCCCAGCCACCTTCATTTGTTGCTGTTTTCTGGATGATGTGAAGCAGTCGTCTTTCCTCTTTCAGCCTTCACCACCATGGCATTCTGCCTAACTACAGCCCAGAAGCAGCAGAAGGGGCTAAAAGTAGATTGAAACTTCTGAAGCTGAAAGCCAAAAATAGTCTTTCCTTCTTTAAACTACTTCTCTTTAGGTGCTTGTCAGAGTGATGGAAGAGCAACTAAACACCGTCAACTATGTACCCTTAAACCTGCGCCTGCATGGTCCTCCAAAACTCTTGGCACTAGACTGGTGATTTGCATACAGTAATACTTTGTGTGAACAAGGTGCTGGGGTTTGGGAGTGCATCAGTGTGCATTAGGTCCATATGCACACGCACGTGTATGCACATGGAGGAAAAAACCAGAGAAAAATTTCATGTATGTTTCTCAGGCATCAGCTACCTTCTTTGTTTCATAGATCTCACTGGCCTGGGACTCACCAAGTAGGGTAGGCTGGCTTGCCTGCAAGTCCCAAGGGACCTGCCTGTCCCCTCTTCCCTATAGCTGGGATGACAAGAGCACTAGCTTTTAAATATGTGAGTTCTAGGGATTGAACTCAGGTCTTTATGCTTGTGANACAAGCATGGTACTGAGTGAACCATCACCCAAGTCTTATAGTGACATTTTGATGTCATTAAAGTAAGCATAAGAACTAAGACTGACTGCATAGAATGTGCAGATACAGGTTTCTGAGTAAATGAATCTGGAGATGGGGGCTCCAGCTCCCCATAAATACTCACTTCAGTACTCTTTCTGATGAACAGGCATTAGGCTACAACCATAGCACCCTGGACATGCTCAGTCTCACCAGCGCACATGCATCAGTATAGGGAAGACAAATGTTCAAAATATACGCTATTCTCTAACAGTGCAGCAGAGCTCGAGGAAATATAGACTCTGTTAGATGTGTCACCTACTGTGTGCACAGAGGNATTATTGCATAGCTGCTCCCTTAAAATCTATATGCCAATTACTACAGAAAGCAAGAGTTCTCCCCAGTGTTCCAGAGGAGCAAGCCTGTAAGAGTGATATGTGTCGATACCCTGAAGCCTCAGAGGAGCAAATAACTGTTTTAACTCTCCCAGGACCAACTTCCTGTCTGTGCTGCCATGGAAACCAGTCTCTTGTCCAACTTGAGTTCTCTGATAATTAGTCTTAAAAGAACATTCTTGATATGTAAGTGAACAAATCAGCCCCCTGCACCAAGGTTGTTGTATGTCTCAAAGTCTGCATGTAATGGTGTTTGTCAAAATGTTTTATATTCACTCATTNAAAAAAAATATTTAGTGAGAAAATGGTATATTCAGAGCCTGGTAGAGACACTGCCAGAGGAAGCCTGCTCTAAGCCTGCTGGTCAGAAACACCTATCCCTGCCAGACGTCAAGGTCAGGTTTTCTATAACAATGCTACTCCAGCACTCAAATGGAGTCCTTACCTCAGCTCCCTCACTAGGCTGTAGAGGATCCTGCTTTGCTTTCTTAAGTGTTGCTAATGGTCTTGTTACATTGCCTCCAGTAACTGATACGTGAATTGCGTTTTGTGACTGTTTTGCATTAATTATACTTGTTCCTTATCATTTTTCAGGTCTGTTTATTGTGTGTATTTGACTAGGCACTGTGGATACCACTGGAACAATATACAGTTTCAGAGCAGAAGGAGCTTTCCAGCAGAGGAGGAATTGGAGGCTTTCACAAAGACGATTTCATTACAGAGTCTCTTTAGGAAGGGCAGAATATACAGCCAAACAGGAGTTCCATGACAGATGAGTTTTGGGTAAAGGGATGAACAAATTTTGAGGGAAGGGTCAGCCTTTCAACAGATTTCTGAATGAAGTTCATATATAGGGCTCTGTACATGTCTCAGCAGAGAACCTTGGTCCAGAAAGATGTGTTTATTAAAAATTCAGAAGCATCCAATTAACACGGGTGTGTGTTCAAAAAGAATGGAATGTTCTTCTCTATTTGGGAGTAGTTAAGAAAGTTTACACAAGTGTCTCTTGTACTATGTGTTTGTTGTGAGACAGTCTTATGTATTCCAAGCTGACTTGCACTCACTATGGAGTCAAGGATGAAATTAACCTCTGGTCCCTACTTCCCAAGTGCTGGGATTACAGTTGTGAAACATCATGGCCAGTTTTATGTGGTGCTGTGGATTCAACTTAGGGTTTCCTGCATGCTAGGCATGAGTTTTACCAGAGGAACCACCCACCCAGCTAAACTTAGGCATTTAATTTCTATTNGATCAAATTTTCTTTCATAATAGATGTCCCCTTTGAGTATTTTGTATAGCTGATTACAGAAACAAAACAGGGAACAAACAGGAACAGCAAGAGGGAAACTCGTGTCACCTAACCATATTCCCGATAAAATACTCCAAATGAAATCATGTGACTTAAATTATTATGTATAAAGTGTGTGACATCTTATAAACAGTTCTGAAATAGTAGCTGACCATGGCAGTATTAGTTTCCCTAAATTATTTGTTATTGCTAACCAAACTTTAAATTTTAACCTGAGTATTCTTGTTTTTAAGAATCTTTTCCTGTGGTATGATTTAAAATTATTAAACAGAGACCTATGCATATCTTCCTTGTAAAGTAGTCTCATGCATTATTTCAATTTAATTATTCCCCAGTTTGTTGATACATTAAAGGTATTTTTTGAGTGTGTTACTTTTTGGTAAAAGGCCTACCAGCCATTTCCTCCTCACAAGCAACTCCTGCTTAGAAAGGTTTAAGATTTAGAAGGGTTTCCTATTTACTCACATTTTAATGATGTACATTTCTACTTCACTGGTGGCAAGGGCTGATCAGCCATGGAAAGGTCAGTTAACACTAAATAGACCCTTTCTTTATGTAATTACAAAGAATAATATCTTTGTGCTGATGGCACTGCACACNGAGTGGGTGATGCAGAGAATTAATGTGCTGCCTTGTTGGCCCATGGGATGCACATTCTGATACAATAACCACAACTTACTCTAATTATGCTGCTTCAAAAGGTCATCAGCAAAGAAGAGTTAAGGAATTATAACTAACTCTATCATAAAGGAATATCGTACTATATAAATGTAGAAACTGTAAGAGCAGACCCAGAACCTTCATTACACACTACAGAGGAGTCAGACTAANAGGATAGGGGAAAAAGGCTATGGGTATGTGTGTCCAAAATTGAGAAGCTGAAAATTTTACAGATGTGATATTTTATTTTTTATTTTTTTGCCATGTGTTATTGATGAGGTTGGGTAACCTGATCTCTTGATATATTTGTGGGCAAGGCTTAATTTTGAATTTCTTCATTGTCATATCCATGTTCACATTATGCCAGATTAAAAAATCAATTTTTATAAAATAATACATGCTGATTATGTCATACAGAACCACAAAGTGGTACATGACATAACCATTGGCATTTTTACCTTCAACTTAGTTTTAACACATGATATAATCCCTTCAGGAACAAGAATTGACAAAAAAAGTTTCCATACATTGATGGTGTGGAAACGGAGGACAAGAGGGTCAATTTCTTGTCCTCGATCCCACATGAGTAATACAGCCTCCTAGATCACGCATGAGTAATACAGCCTCCAGAAGAGTTTCCAGTCTGGTTTGAATCTAACAGGCTTCCCAGGTCTCAGTCTGTTCCCAATCTCAGATCTGAAATCCAGCCCTCCTGAGTCTAAACCCATGATATGAACGTCCTTACTTCTGAATGGCTTTGAAAATTATATCAGTCAAAAAACACAAATAAAAACACTAGATATTCTTATGGAAAAGGTTATTTTAAATTTAGGCATTTCTTCCTGTCTTTTCCGAGGATCACAGAGCACAAAAGAGGTGACAGTGCAAGACACTCACAGTCTGATAAAAGCCCACCATCCACACCTTCTCTCTGTTCAATGATCCCCCTCTTTGGGAAAGAAAAGACGACACATATCTCTACCCACTTAACATTTTTGCTCAGCACTTTGGGTCACTGTTAGAAACTTGCAGTACATCTCAAGTATAAGTAGGATCCAGAACACTGGAAACAGCTCTTATCTTGAGATGTATCTACTGTTCAAATGAACTTAATCTTAATGTGAAAAAAAAATTCAGCAAACCTTGGCTCTGCAGCCTGCTTCCTAAGTGCACTTCACTGGCATACAATCATACCAGTTCATTTACATATATTTACATATTGCACACAACTATTTTACCTCTACAGTTGCAACTGTAGAGTTGGAATGGACTTCGAAGGCTAAAATAGATGCTTCCTGTCCCTTTCACGATGAAGTTGGCCAACTTCTTCTCTAGACCTTTAATTACTGTACCAGTATTCTTCACAACGAAGCTACAATTTAGATCTCACACTCAAGGTACATTGGAGCTGTATAGTTAGAGCTGTGTGTGAGAGATCACCACTGCAAGGCATTTTCTTATGCTTTTTTTTTTCAGTGGCAAATACTAAAAGAGACAGGGACAGTAAATCAATAATACTTCAAAATTGCCCCCTTAAAATAGTAAAAGTTCTTAAATTACTTTCAAAATGGATTTAATAATTTTTCAGAGAGCTGTCAGACATTGACAGTGCTCAAATGTGTTTGCCTTACTCATATCTTGTTTGGTTAAGTGTATTTCATAGAAGGCAGGCTAGAGGTTTGTTCAGTATTTGAATCTGCAACTTCTATTATGAGAGTCCAGATGGACTTTATCTAGTCAAGCTGAATTTTAGCTTTTGAACACAAGCCAGCACATGGGATGGGACAGTGGATGATTCAAAGAAAACAAGAAGTAAGAATGAAAGGGCTGAAATAAATCACAATGTAATATTTGGGGTTTATAGGCTGATTTGATTAGTATTTGTGTCTCCTCATGTGGTTAAGTGGAGAGATAGTACTTTTAAATGCATATAACTTTACCACAAGGTAAACCAAACATCAAGCAACTCAGAGAATACATGTCTGCAAGGCAAGGTTCCCCAGGACCAAATGCACTGGATTTATTATGCTGCAGTAGCTATGCATGGACAGCAAAGGAAACCAAAGCCAATGCCACCATACCGAGTTGCCAAATTTACAGCTGTTTTTTACCATGTCTTGTTCTTTTGTCAAGTTTGTGCTTGTTCAGTTTCTTGCTTTATTTCCCCTTTCTCTTTCCTCATTTCACCTTAGATCCTCCTTAGGAATGAGTGCTCAATCTTCTAAGATCTTCTTACCACCAACCTTCCTCCTTCAGGGACTGTCTTCCCACCTCACCATATTTCAAACTCCTAGCTTTTCAGGCTGTCTTCCTTCCACATTGTTACTTGGAAACAAATGGGTTAAAGAAGTAAAACCAGGCAACATTTAATAACCTCTTTTTCCTCCACAGGATAAGATACGGTTGCATCATGAAAAATTGCACAGTGGAAGGAGGATGCTTGTTTAGAGGCTACATGATTGCCTTGTTTTTTATCCTGCCCAGATACTAATTAAGATAATTGTGACAGTGAATGCACGCAATTGCAAATCTTCACTCTATCTGGAAATGTTAAAGTCACAGAGACATTTTATACTTTTGTGTCAACTTGACATTTCAGCCTGGGAAAGAAGAATGAGGAGATCAAAGAGGCTAGATAATGTAAGTAAAGTTAAACTCATGACATACACATTTACCTTCTTATACATAGAACTATGAAAATAGCATTTTATATTTTCAGTTTATTGAAATTATTAAGAGAAGTAGAGATAGAAAAAATACAACAAGCTGGCTTCTCTATAGGCTGGGACACAAAAACAAAACACTGTTATGTTTAGATGATGCTCGTTATCGGGAAGTAATTCTT
>LZPO01017657.1:50448-62466 GCA_001675575.1 Neotoma lepida | reverse complement strand
GGTGGGGTTTGAGGGTTACAGGATTTGGTGGGGGATGGTGGTGACCTGAGCTGTCTACAGGAGTCGTGCTTACTGGCCTGAAACTGGGACTGCAATGGGTGGTGGTGTGGGGGCACAGGGCTGTGGCCCTGGGCCCAAAGCCAAGGGGCTGGGGTGTTTGGCTATGGGGATAGAGACTCACCTCTTGGTCCCAATTGGCGCTGGCGGGCTCTCTTTCTTGTTTTCTTCACATCCATTGCCTCCTGAATCTATTGCTGTTTTCAACTGCAGCTGATAAAGGAGAGATACTAATCTGGACTTTATTCCATAGATTCTTTAATGGACCTGTGATGTAACAGAACATGGGACAATTAATACAGCAGTGTCCATGGGAGTAGCTCTGGGAGGATGTCAGATGTTGATAGCCATGTCATCATCAAGTCTTCTCTAAGAAATCTCTGTATGTCAGAGTTTTCTACATTATATCATTGAGAAAATAAGATATAGTTTCTGGTGTCAAAATTTCACAGTTCAGAATTGTGTAATCTTCTGTCCTTTCCTTACATACTTCATAGGACCTGATGAAAAAGAAAAAAAGACAAACTTGGACCAGTGGAATACAGTGTGTCATTGATGTAGATACAAACCTTTAGGATTGTAGAGGTAAGGACTAGCAGAGTAAAGCCAGAATATAATACAGAAAGGGACAAAATCAGCCTCAGTGAAGAAACATCTCCTGACTTAGAGGTAGGATTCCTTATACAGGGTTGTAGAGAATGGCTCTCCTTCCTCAGCAGCCTCTAACTCTGGGATTTGTGACAGGAATATTTGAAATCTATTCCCTTAACATTTAAAAATATATCTTACATTATTGCCTTCTATATTTATCATGCTATTCAATAGCCCTCAACAGAAAAGAGAGAAAATATATTCCTCCTAATAGAGGTTTTCAATCCTATGACTTTTATCTCCTCATTCAGCTCCCATTCTGCCCCAAATTCTGGTAAAGCTCACAGTGTTTTTTGTCTTTTTGAACTTGATTGTTGTATTTCACATGTAAGTTAAAATATCCAGTGTTTATTTGTGCATGTATAGCTTTTTCCGATTACCATGACATTCTCTAATTCTGTTGCTGGAAGTGATAGGATTTCTTTTCAAAGATTAGGACAAGCATAATTTCATTACACACATACACACACACATACACATTTATATTTCTTTTTGCTTTTCTTTTTTGCCTCTATTCATTTTTCTTTGTTTCTAGGCAGCATTCACAGTAATATTATCTACCATGTCTTTTCCAAATGAAAGGGAAACTTTGAATCTCCCTGATAACTTCTTCTTCAGTCTCCTCTATCCAGGTTCCTTATCTACTATGTGTCTCTGGATTCCTCTAATTAAAAGAAGATGTATTTTCTTTTTAAAAAATGCATATGTGAATGCCTGTATGTGTGTGTTTGTGTTTGTGTGCACATGTGCCTGAAGAAGCCAGAAGGTGGCCTCATATCCATAGGAGCTGGATTTATAGACTCTAGTGAGCTGTTTGACTTGGTTGCTGATAACTGAACTTGGCCCTCTTCAGGACCAATGCATGCCTTTAACCATTGTACTGCATCACTAGCCCTATCTGCTTTCTTTGGGTATCAATTATTAGTCTGCCTTTGGCCAGAGAAAATGCTTCACATTTTAAGGATTATTGGATCCACCCAGTACTCCTAAGACTGTCTCAATGGTATTTGTGTGTGTATGTGTGTGTGTGTATGTGTGTGTCTGTGTTTACACACACATATGTGCATGCATGTGTGCATGTGTGTTTGTGTGTGGAGATTGGGTAACTTCAAGCATTGATCCTAAGGTGATCCCACCTTCATTTTTTCTAGCAATAGGACCTCTCACTTGCCTGGCACTCATCAAGTAGTCTCTGCTGTCTGACCTGTGAGTCTAGGGATCTGTCTGTCTGTCTCCAGTGCTAGGTTACAAGCATAAGGTACTATGCCATGGGTTCTAGGGATCAAATTCAGCTTTCTTGCTCACAGGAGAAGCACTTTATCTACTAAGCTGTCTCTGCAGCACATACCTCCTTTTCTTCATCTGGAAACTTTAACTGTATCTGCAAAATCCCTGTTGCCCTGTTTGCTAGAATATTCATGTGTCCTGGGTTGTCTGATGGGAGAGAAGTATTGTATCAGAAGTTGAAATGGCTCATGGTTATCATGATCCTTTGTAGTGGTATTTGCTCCACCCATGACCTTGGGATATAGTGCCCAAAGGAAATGGTGCTTCCTGCCATTGTATGTGACCTCTTAAAAGGAGAGGGAGAAGGGTCACATACCCCTTCTCCCTGCTCCTGCCTGAAAGGTGGATTCACTCCCAGTCAGATCAAAGGATGACTTCAGCTGTCTACTACATTCTGTATTTGTGAGTGTATTTTCTAAATTTATATCTTAATAAATCCCTATTATGCATTAAATAGATTCACATGGATTTGTCTTAATAAGTGGTGCCCACGTGACAAAAAGGCCCTACACTCCCTGTGGCTCCTGCCTATAGCCTCCATGGCAGCAGTGGCAGGTTTGCTCAGAGGTTCATGTGCTTGATGCAAGCCTCTCCTCACTAGCAGCCCCAAGCTGCTAAGTTCCAACCAGGTGGATCTGAGCCCCATGCAACCCCACTGGGGCTACTTGTGTGACCAAGCCTTAATGCACGCAGGCAGCTACTGGTGAGTTTTTCCACCCTGCAGAGCCTGTGCCACCCCCTCAGGAACTGNTTGACCCTTGTTCAGGTGACCATCTGCATACAGCAAACACGTGGGGAGTCTATAGGCCAGGTAGCTCATGCAGCATGTGAGATAGGAACTTCAACCACTGCCCGAAGTACACATGTTCTGTAGCAGATAGAGCACTACATCACTAGAAAGGTATCCATACTAGGTGCCTTTCTAGTTCCATGCTTGTAGCAGCCAGATTGGGTCACAGACTCCCGCATGGTTAGAGACTACCAGTAGTTCCTTTTTTTTATAAAACTGTTTGGTGTAGCTGTTGCCAACTCCATCTTTTGAAATTCTTGCCGCCTCCGTTTTGTGCACAACTGCTGCGGTGCTTGAAGCTAGCCCTCCAGAGTTTCTGCAGGTGTCTCAGTCAGTGCTTCTAATTGTTTTGTGTATTGCCTCATCTGTTGTGATTTCAGCAACTCTGCCCAGTACTGACAGGTATGGGTTGCCTGGGTTAGTGTTTGATTCACAGAGCTCATTCAGAGAGCTGAGTCAGCTCATATCAGACCTGTTTTGGCACTACACCTGAGACACCTACTGGCAAAACATCGATACTACATTCAAAAATCATTGAACGAACCAGACATTCGCTTAACTTGGTCAATTATATCTGGAATACCTGGACACTTAGGACAATCTCTCGAGGATCTTATCTGCTGAAAATTACTTGATAATTTTACAGCTTAAACTGATTAATAAACAAATTAATAAATTTGTTCTTTACAAATTTTGAATGTTTCTCAAAAAAAATGGCAGACAATTTCACCACTTAGGAATTTAAAAACCTTTTTGTTTGTACTATGAATGAAATACTACAGGACATGTACAACCTTCCTAGAACATATATAATGTTCACCATAATAGCAATTACCATAGTGATTCATCTCATATCATTGAAAAATTGGCTTAATAATAACAGCAAAATTGAGACACTAATGGGACTGGTACAAGGATTTAAATAGAAGGATTCTTTCTTTGGAATCAGCTAATTTACCACAGGAACTTCAGCCCATTAATAATAACTGGAAAACCAAATTTAATTCTATTGATAATAAATATGAATACTTAATGGATAAAATAATAAGTATTCAGAGGAATCTTTTTTTTGAGACAGATTTCTCTGTGTAGCTTTGGAGCCTTTCCTGGAACTCACTCTGTAGCCCAGGCTGGCCTCAGATTCACAGAGATCTATCTGCCTCTGCCTCCCAAGTGCTGGGATTAAAGGTGTGTGCCACCACCACCCAGCTCAAAGCAATCTTAATGCCATTCAGATAATTTCTAAGGAGGAAAAATCATCACCAATTGATAGAATAAATCTGTAGAATCATATGTTTCTGATGAATATAAAAAAATTGTATGATATGAAATATCTAGAATCCCTTAAAACAGAGGAGGTTCAACCACTACAGAAAGTGGTAGTTAGTCAATTTCAAGCTCTGGAGGAGTCTCTCAGTAAGGACAATAAAGAAACTAATAAGCAGAAGGACAGAGCCATACAAGTAATAACATCGCTAGATGGCTCTTATAAAATGGCTTATCCTGTCACCATCTGTGAGAAGCCAGCAGGTGATACACATCCTGAAGAATATATAGAATATATCTGGCAACTTATTCATATGGTGGATTTAAAAAATATTAAGGAAGCAGTAGTCACGTATGGAATACATTCCACATATGTAAAACAGACATTAAATACATGCTCTTTTAGAAATAGAATAACACCAGATGACTGGAATCAGTTAATTTCATTTACATTAGAGTACAGCCAGCAGTTGCAATGGAAAAGCTGATTTAGAGAAGAAGCTAAGGTACTTGAACAGCAAGGTAAAATCAGAGGTTTTGAGATCTCCCAAAATCAAATTCTTGGTGAAGGCCATTTTGCTGATTTAAATGTACAAACTACCTTGGATGAGCATACATTATCTTTTTACCATACAGCAGCTTTAAATGCTTGGGGAAAAAATTCCAGAACCACNGAAACCAACTGGGCTATATACAAAGGTGTTCTAAGGGTAAAAAGAGCTGTTTACTGATTTTTTTTACAAAGGCTGATCATACTGGTAAACAAGACAATATTAGACCCACAATTAAGACAAGTATTAACTCAATCTCTGGCTTTTCATAATGCTAATACAGAATGCAAAAGAATACTTACACCTTTAAAGGTCAGGTCAGCACCTTCAGATGAATGGATTCAACATGAATGGTGTTGAGTCTCTTAACTATGGTAATGAGGCTTAGATAGGAAAGGCAAATTCCAAAAGTGGAAGGAGGTATCAAGGTAACAAATGTTTTAACTGTGGTACACAAAGTCATATAGAAAGAAATTGTACACAGGATGCTCCTAGAAACAATGCTTCTTATAGAAATAACCCAAACAGGTGACTCCAACTTTCTGGATTATGCAGAAAGTATGGCAAATGCTGACATTGGACCAATGAATGCAGAACAACAAGAGACATATGATGCAACCCTTTACCAGTGGGAAATGCCTTGGGGGAGGACCTCTCACAAGCTGCCAAATCAAACATGGTCCAAACAACTTCAATCACTGTAGAGGAAATTCCTCCCCAGGACAATTAAACAACTCAGTTCCTAATACTGCACTGAATGATAGAACAACTTTGATAGATAAATCAAAAACTGAAAAAAATTACCATAAAACAAATATTTTGGTAGACTTCCATAAATGAACAAAGACCAAAGTTTCAAGTGTGAATTAATAACATTGTCCTTGAAGGATCAGTGGACACAGGTGTGGATGTGACTATTGTTAAACCAAAATCATGATATCCAAATTGGCCTTTTCAACAAGTAGATGTCCAATTTCTAAGGATTGGAACCCTATGTCAGGTAAAACAAAGTTCGAGATGGGTTGAATGCATAGGGCTAGAAGGACAAAGAGAAAGCCTGAAGCCATATGTGGCAAATGTAGCAGTAAATCTTTGGGGCTGAGATCTGTTATAGCAATAGAATACTCAGATTAAAATTCCTCCAATCTCAGGAGTGGAATATAGACCAATTCATGTTTCTGGGAATAGTATTTAAGATACTATAAAAAACAGCCACCAACCATTCAGACTATTGCACTCACATCCCAGAGCCACTTGGTCCCAAGTAAACACACAGAGGCTTATATTATTTACACACTATGTGGCTTAATGGCTCAGACTTCTCTCTGGTTAGCTCTTACAATTTAACTCAGCTCATTTTTATTAGTCTATGCATTGCTACATGGCTTCTTGGCTTACCAGTACTTTTACATCTTGCTTCTCCTGGCAGTGGCTTGTAGCGTCTGCCCCGGTGTCCTTTCTTCCCCTCTCTCTCCAGTTGGAATGTACTGCCTAACCTTATTCTGCCTCACCATTAGTCAAACAGCTTTATTTATCAACCAATCAGAGCAACACATATTCACAGTGTACAGAAAGACATCCCATAGCACTTCCCCTTTTCTGTCTAATGAAAAAGGAAGGTTTTAGCTTTCATATAGTAAAACCATAGATAACAAACAAGCAAGAATTATAGTTACAATATCTGATCTATTTGTATTTGTATTTGTATTTGGCAAAATTAAGAAAATATTCTATCATCTATTCTATTTTGTGAGTAGAAACTTTCGTATCTAATTTATCTTTTATCATAACCAATGAAAATTATAACTATGTAGTCTTCAACTACATCAAAGACCCCAAAAGGATATAATATTACTTGAATAAACAGAAAGTGCTTTGCAAGCAACTTCCATAATTCTAGAAATGACAGAGAAAGCTGGCTACCCAGACAGTCATCCAAAGTTCCTCTGTAATGTTGGGGCATCTGTCTTCAGCCTATAGGCCTAGAGTCTCTCAGACATTTTCCCCAGTGTCCTGTAGAATATCTGGCAGTCTCTTCTGTGAAGCAGAACCTGAAGGACTATTTCAGCCTGTTTTGGCAAAATTCAATGGTCATTTTCCTATGAGTCCTTTGTGTCCAGTTTATACAATATAATATCAAGCAGTCCAGGCAATAGCAGTTTCGGGCCAAATGGCTATTTTTTGCCAGAAAGGAAGCAAATTACATATGGAGTTTCTTCAATGCATGTCATCTTCACTGAAGTAGATTGATCTTGCCACGAGTAGACATGNCTCAATGTCCAGAAAAGTCAAAGTTCTTAAAACATTTTAAATACCATATTCTGTAGGACTTTGAAGTGTTTGAAGATTACCTACCTAATTGAAATATATCTATGTATATCTAGAAAATTTAACATGGCTATATATTTGATTGTCATTGATGACTATTAGTCTGATTTCTTAGTTATACATTACAATTTTAAATGAGTTGCATAAACATAATACTTTAAATGAGAGTAGAAATATATACAGTATAACAAAATTAACTAAATTTGTAACAATAAACTAAAATCTATAGCAAAGTAAAATATTTCAAATGAGTTGTTGCTTTTTCAAAGTAGATTCAATAATCTACCTTTTTATCCTATCATGTAGATATCCCCCTTTCTTCTTGAGAAAGAGATTGCATTTATAATCAATGTTCTTTGAATTTCTAAATGGTATTATTAATAAAAAAAACAGTAGCCAGATATTGGGGTAAATGCTGGAAGATGAGAGAGGCAAAGGAAAAAGCCACTGCAACATCTTACCTCTAGGACTCCTCAGCCTGAAAAAGCTCTCTAGCCAAAAGGCATCTAGCCAAAAGGGGTTCAGCCAAAAGAGGCATCCTTAGTCAAAAGCTACTCCAGCTGAAAAGCCTTTAGTTTCTGTCACTTCATGCCTTATATACCTTTCTCCATCCAGCCATATTACTTCCTTTTTGGTGCTGGGATTGATGACATGTGTGCTTCTCAAATCCTGGGATTAAAGATGTGAGATCTCAAGTGATGGGATTAAAGGTATGTAACTCCTAAGAATTGGGATTAAAAGTATGTGCCACCACTGCCTGGCTCTGTTTTTCTCCTGGACTAAGTCAATCCCATGTAGTCCAGGGTAGCTTTGAACTCACAGAGATCCAGATGGATCTCTGCCTCCCCAGTGCTAAGATTATGGTGTGTGCCACCACTGCCTGACATCTATGTTTAATCTAGTGGCTTGTTCTGTTCTCTGATATTCAGGCAAATTTTATTAGGGTACAAAATATATCACCACATTTCCCCTTTTTGTCCAAACTAATAAAAGAAGGTTATAACTAATATAAAAAAACTATATACAATAAATACAATAAGTATATATAATATGAACAGTCAAGAATTACATTAACAATGTCCAGTCCATAAACATTGACAGATTCAGAGAAAATAGTTCATTATTTATCCTAATTTGGTGTATCCAAAGTGTACTAATTCACTTTCTAGCCTAACTTATATTACCAACCAAAAACTATCTTTTAATGTCTCTCAACCTCATACACTTTACATCTTTTTAGTGAGTTTCTTTTCTAAATTTCTTAACAAGGAAAACTATAACTGTCTAGTCTTCAACTCCCTCAGAGACCTGAGAAGGAAATAATATTTACAGAGTAAGTAGGAAGTGTAAATAAGCAAATTCCAAAAAATATGAGAAATGACAGAAACAGCTGGCTGCCTGGACAGTCACCCAAGTTTCCTCTGCAACGTTGAGGTATCTGTCTTTGGCTGACAGACCTAGCATATATGACAGACTTATCTGTGAAACAGGATATTCTGAAGGGTCTTCCTACCTTATCTTGGCAAGGTTTGGCAGTCCTTTCTTTTGTGTCCTCCTTATCCATTTGGACAGCATACTGTCAGTAGTTGAGGCAAGGACAATTTCTTACTCAGTGGCTAATTTTTGTCACAGAGAAAGTAAACTCTATATAGTGTTTTATCAGTGCCCATCATCTTCTTTGAAGTAGATTGGTGCTGCTAGGAGCAGACATATTTTGTAGCCATAAAAAAAAATAAGAATCTATGTTATTAAAACATCTTAAATGCCATATTCTGTAGATCTCTGAGGCATTTGAAGATGACCTGTCTATCTAAAATATATCTCTGTTTGACCTTGAAAACATACCTAACCTGACAAGTTCCATTGTAATAAATGACTACTAACCTACATTACTTTATATCCTAATTCATTGGTAATGAAAACTCTCAAGGCCTATCAATTTGCAATACATTGTTAAATGAGTTGTATAGGTACAATAATGTGAGCAGGATTAGAAACATATGTATAATGTGTTCTAACAAAAATAATCTCAAATTTGTATCAATATACAAAATTTGTATATAATAGGCAAAAGTACAATCCAATGTAAAATATTTAAAACTAGTAGTTGCTTTTTAAAAGTAGATACAATAATCTACCTTTTTATCCTATATTCATATCATCCATTTTTTCTTTTCAGAGTAGATTCAGTAATTTTCCCTTTATCCTATCATTTCTATATCTTTTTTTCTTTAGAAAGAGATTGCATTTATCATCAACCCTGTTTAAATAAAAATAAGCATAAATAATATTTCGGGAATTTGGGTGTAGCTTCTCATACTACTTCCTGCTGGTTGGGGACACTGGCAATTTTATGAGGATCCTGAGAAGATTAAGAATTATAGTTATATCTTGGCTGTAGCAATCTTTGAGGTTGTATCAACCTTTCATGAGGTCATTGTTGATTAAATCATATTAGCCTTTGAAACAATCCACAGGTTCTCATCTTCTGTGGAAACAAAAGCAAAACCTCTTTTTCAAAGCAATGTATCCTTAGACATGAATTTTGAAGTCAACATACCTTTAAAATCTACATATTGTTTTAACTGAGTAGCCTTTACAATCAAATGTCTCTCTGCAGTTAAAAATCCCAAAGACAACATAATCCAGACCTTCTGTGTAATTTCCATCTTTACGTGGCTTAAGTTTTATATTGCTTTTGCTGTCTTTTTAAAGACTTTATTTTTTAAAACTATTTCTTTATATAACTGCATATACTCCTTTACTTCTCTCTTCCAAGCCTATGTATATTTTTATATACACTGTAAACCATTCAGAGCTTTATTCCATCTGAATTGGTCTTATTGTGAATCTATAATCCTTCTCTGATCAGGAGAGATTTTAAATTGCTAAGATGCATGACTAGGACCAATGTGGCAGCCTTGGCTGCTCACAGCACCCACCTCAGCTTCCCAACAAACATGGTGGAGGTATGCCTACCACCAACTCTGGGAAGCAGTGGGTCTATGCCTCCAACAAGCAGCATGTAGCCCAGAAATCTTTTTTTTTTGTCTGTACTAGCAAAGCTAAGTCTGCCACGAGCNTGCTATGTGGCTTGGAGACACCTCTGTGTACTGCGGTGGGTATCTGCCATGCTGTAGGTCAAGCCTACATGCCATGAACCTACCATACTATAGCTCAAACCTGCTCTGTATCATGGNTTGCCTGAGAGACACAACTAGGAAGCTGTTTTTAGCTTTGTTTTAGAATATTTTTTTTAAAGCTTTCTCAGGTTTTGGGTAGAAATTCTTGCCACCACGTCTGGGCATCAAAATGTAACCAGAAGTTTCTCTGGTCCTGCCCAGCCTGCAATTGGGACAAATCTCTCCCACCTGAGTCTCATAGCCACTTGGTTCCAAGTAAACACACAGAAGCTTATATTATTTACAAACTGTATGGCCTAATGATTTAGGCTTCTCGCTAGCTAGCTTTTACAACTTAACTCAGTCCATTTCTATTAATCCATGAATTGCCATGTGGCTTCATAGATTACTGGTACTTTTATATCTTGCGTCTCTTGGCAGTAGCTCATAGCATCTGCTCCACTGTCCTTTCTTCCCCCCTCTCTCTCTAGTTAGAATGTACCACCTAACCTTATTCTGCCTCACCATTGACCAAACAGCTTTATTTATCCACCAATCAGAATTACAGCATACAGAAAGACATCCCACATCAGGCTATACATAAACAGAACACAACTGCCATTGAACTCTCAGAAGTATCAACAGCCCTATCTTTAAAATGGCTAATGGATAAACCTCTCTGGGTTGGACAATGGCCAATGACACAAAAGAAACTACAAGCTTTAGAACATCTGGTTCAGGAACAGTTAAATGCTCAACACATTGAAGAATCTACCAATCCTTGGAATTCTGCTATATTTGTTATTAAAAAGAAATCTGGTAAATGGAGAATGCTAACAGATCTGAGAGCCATAAATAAAGTAATTTAGCCTATCGGCTCCTTACAAAATGGGATGCCCTTTCCCTCTCTGTTACCCAAAGAATGATCTCTTAGAGTTATTGACTTAAAAGACTGTTTCTTTACCACACCTCTACAAGAAAAGGATAGAGAAATATTTGCCTTCACAGTACCTACTTATAATAATTCCCAGCCAGTCAAGAGATTTCAATGGAAGGTCCTATCACAGGGAAAGTTAACTAGCCCTATCCTGTGCCAATATTTTGTACAAAAACTGTTGGAAATAATTCTTGCACAATTTCCACAATCTATAATCTACCATTATATGAATGATATCTTATTAGCTGATCCTAAATTAGGTACCTTAGAAAACATGTTTGAAGAAGCAAAGAAAGTTTTGCCTCACTGGGGATTACAAATTGTTCCTTAAAAAATACAAAGAGGAAATTGTATTAATTACTTAGCATATTAGATAGATCTACAAAAATTAGACCCCAAAAGGTACAACTCAAGAGAGACTGATTGCCGACTCTTAATGATTTTCAAAAATTGTTAGGAAGCATTTCCAACTTACAGACTATCATAGGAATACCTAAAGATGGACCAGTAAATTTGGCCAATACCCTAAAAGGGGACAAGGACTTAAATAGTTCAAGAGAATTATCAGCTGAAGCTGAGAAGAAACTGGATTTAGAGAAAAGAAAAATACAAGAGGCGTATGTGTATCATGTGAATCCAGAACTTAACTGCATTCTGGTCATATTACCCTCCAGATACTCCCCCACAGGGATTTTGATGCAGAGGGAAGATATTATATTGGAATAGATATTTCTACCATTTTAACTGAGTAAGAAGTTAAAGACCTNTGAAAAAAACATCTCTGATTTGATTCTAAAAGAAAAATTAAGACATTTTCGGTTGNCATGAATGGACCCAGCAGAAATTGTAGTACCTTTAACTAATGAGGAAATTTCCTCTTTATGGAAAGATAATGAATACTGGCAAAGAGCCTGCAGTAACTTTTTGGGAGAGATTAACAATTGTTATCTCAAAAGCAAGATAATAGCATTTATAAAAAGGAGTTCAGGAGTTGGCGAGAGAACGAGTCCACGCGGCGGCCGGACCTGG